>ML809428.1:118485-130475 GCA_009831015.1 Picea engelmannii | reverse complement strand
TTAGTGAAAATTGAGAACATAAGCCAAAATGCAAAAAAAGTCAATCACACAAAAGGACATCATTCCCCCCAGGGGGATTGAAGAGTGGGAACTATGTAGCCCACTAATTTTATTAATGAGGTTACAATATTATTTGGTAAATGCTTGTGGTCCCTTATAAGATCGAGACCACTAAGCTTACAAGTTTTTGTAAATGTTTATGGAGGAAAATATGTGCTTCTGGGATCCCAGATGGTCCAAATCCGCCAACTTTTGGCATAGTCTCCCCTTGGTTGTATGCAGACCTGCAAAAAACAGCAAGGTAATATAGGCAAAAGATGCCCAAAAATATATTGGAAAACCTTGCAAAATTATGTTAGATGATGTGCAAAAAAAAGAAAAAAATATGTAAAAAATACTAAGTAAAATCTACACTAAACTAACAAAATGAAGCCTAATGAAACAAGAAAAGAGAGATTTTTCTTAATGATATTATTTTCTGTCCTAAAACAATAAATAGTATCAATAAGTTTTCCCAAATTTAGATTTAAATCTCTTAGGAAAAGAACTACTTCTAGCCTTTTTAAATTTGAAGAAAGAAAGCTTGCTAAAAGTAAACTTTTCCTATGCTAGATCTAGCCTTGAAATGAAACTTTGAAAGCACAAAAGTAGATCTAACTTATCTTATAAATCAAAAATTAGATAGTATATTTGAAATTAAAGTTAAACACTTACATGCAAATAAAAGGGTAACCAAATGAGGTAGAGAAAGATAAGAGGAGCTTGCAACATTAAATTCAATGGGCTATGGAGTCCTCTTATGAATGGATGAGGGACTTGGTCTAGAAATAGCTTGAAGCTTGGGGAGATTGCACTCAAATCAACCACCACTTCAAGTAAGGAGACCTATAATCTTGATAAACTTGCATACAACTTGCTAAATATCTGTGTTCTCTACACATGAAGTCTAAATAGCATGCAGTTAAACAAAATTAACATGCAAATCATTAACCACATATGTAAAACAAAAAAAAGATCTTAATAAACAAACTAGTTAAGAAGATCTTTCCTATTGGGTGATAGAACCCTTATTAAGGTCAATTTAGAAATTGAAATACAAATAAACAAGATACGATTACCTTACAATATTAAACCAAGAACATCAAACATCCACACAATGCTACCATCCATGATGTCACCTATAGAGTCTCTTGCTTTATTCAAATATGAAATGCTTATCTTGCTTTCTTTTAGAACATGTAGGATATATCATTTTCAATTTATTATTTAAGTAAGAAATTTATGAAAATTAAATATCAGTTTATCATTTTCAAGGTTTTCACTACTCTTTGGATTTAAGATGAACAAAAGAGACATACAACCCTATCATGAGGATATAAACTACATTGTTAACATTTTCTTTGTTTAATTTATGAACATGATAGAAATCCTCTTATGATTTCCACTATTTTGATGATAATAATAATAGTTCTTTTATCATGCATACAAAAATTGTCGAGTGAGAGGTTGTTGCCAACCTCCATGAGATTACATCATCAAATGTCCTTTCATTGTTGTCCTTTTTCTTTGAGAAACTTATATTTAAATCTTCTACAAATTGATATTGTTATTGCATGGACAACTACATTGTAGATATGGTTGGAAACTAATTATACCTATTTATTTTTGTTTTTTATTTTTATTTTAATTAAAGGATGTGATGTGTCCCCACTTTGATAAGATATTTGATTATTTTTGTAGAAGCACTACAATATCTTTTGAAACAAACAAATATATCATAAAATGGATGTGAAGAAAAACAAGTTTAAACTAAAGATGAGTATCATAAATCACATTATTTTGTAGGTGTCCATGTATCATTTCATAGGTATCATAAACCACATTATTTTGTAGGTGTCCATGTATCATTTCATGGGTATCATAAACCACATTATTTTGTAGGTGTCCATGTATCATTTCATGGGTATCATACACCACGTTATTTTGTAGGTGTGCTTTTATCATTTAGTGAAAATTATAAATTATGATTATTAAATTGAAGAATACATTTTATCAATGTTGTTGTCATGTAAATAAAAATTATTTGTTGAGAATTTTTTGTGACCTTCTTGTGACCATGAGATTACATCACCCAAGGTGAATATGGCCACCCACAACCACTCTATCATCACCATCTTTCCATTGTTTTCTTTTTCTTTGTATACCATATATTTAAATCTTTTACAAATTGGTATTTTCCATTCTAACAACCAATCCAAGATTAAAACATAATATTCTTCATCATTGAAGGAGATTGTTGTAGTGGGTGAAAACCAATTATACTTATTGGTTTTTATTTTATTTTAATTAAAACAATAAAAGAGACATCGTTTTATCCTTATTCATATTATTTTGTAGGTATCCATGTATCGTTTCAATGAAAAYTATAAATTATGATGATCAAATTAAAAAATTAGTTTTATCCATACTAATTCAAAACATAAGAGTTTTGTATTTATGTAATTTATAATAGTTTTTTACTTGTTAATTTTTAAAAAATAAAATTTATTTTATTAATTAATTTATAATAAATAAAAAATAATTTATACATAATAAGAACGTAATATATATCCATTTTATTAAAAAATAAGATTTATTTTATTAATTATATTATAACAAAAAAATTATTTAATTTATAAATAATAAGAAAATAATATGTATCCATTTTATTAGTTATTTATAACAAATTCTCAATCTATACATTTATACTAGATTGTAAAGAAATAATACATATCCATTTTATTGATTATTTAGAGAAAATTTTCTATTAATTAATTTATAAAGAGTATGAAATGTTATTAATCATTTATAACAATTTTCTATTAATCTATTTATAAATTATTTTATTAATCATTTATAACTAATTTTATATTAATTATACATAATAATATATATTCAATTTATTGTAAATCCAATTTAATACTAATTTATGAATATTATGAATGTGAGTTGAACTTTGTATTCATACATTGTTTTAAGTTAATTTATAGAAATAAGATGATTTCATTTTATTAATTATACATTGGGTAGCTTTTAATCCTCATTCTCTACTCTTCAAACTTCATGTTTCTGCACTTCATTTCATTTGAATGGATAGATGTGTAATTAGAAATATCCATTTCGGTGTAATAGATTGCAAGTATTAAAGTTGACAGAGGATCTTGTATATTAACTTTCCATGAAGATGCAAAGACTAGTATAACAATGACCAGAAATTCAAATTTAAAAACAAGACAATTAAATTGTAGGTATTAAGATTAAAAGTGGAGATATTATAAGAAGGTTAACATACTAGTATAACAACAAGAAGGAATTCAGTTTTTTTACTAATATAACAACAACCAAATATTCAAAAATTCAGTTTTAAAAGAAAAACAATTAATTGAAAAGTAAAGTTTGAATATCAATTTTAAACCCTTTTAAACTCAATCTGCAAAATGTAAAATTCAGTTTAAAAATAAAATTTAAATGAAAACACAAAGTTTGAATATTAATTTAAAGGCTTCTAAACCCAACCAGATGCTTAATCTGAAAAAAAATTCAAAGCCTGCAAATGCAGAACAATATATTCTGTCTTTGGTTTTTGTGTTTTCCATCCTATCACTCAACAACTATCGGATATGGCTCTCCACTGCTCCAGGAAGCCAGGGATTAAGGTTGATACTAAAAGACTACTTTGATATGTTTAACAGATGAAATAGATACTAAAGACGAATCTTGGTTTTACCAGAGCGGAGATCAAATATTCAGAATAATTAGAGCTGTCTCTACTGCTACTGGTATGGCATGCTAAAGCAAGGATCAAATCCCAAACACTAGCATCGAATTGTTGTGTTCTCTATGCAAGTGAAATGCACATATGCAAGTGAAATGCATTGCATATGCAAGTGAAATGCACATACGGAAATATTAATTACAGTTTAAAAATTAAGATTACTATTGCACATACCAGGTTCATTGCGATTTACTATTTTGGCCACGCGACGGCATCCTTCTTGGACAGTTGGACAGTGTTGTAGAAGGCATTTCTGGTAGGAATAAACCTAGCCCATCCAACAACATCTTTCTCAACTAACCCATTATTTCTCTCCACACAAAAATGAAAACCCTCTCGGAAATCTGAGGCTGGAAAGAAACTAGCTGAGAGGCACAGTATTCCTCCATTACAATTCTTAACAAGCTCCATTACAATTCTTAATGTACCTGAACCATCCCCCAGGGCATGGGAAGGGAATCGTGTACCTGAACCATCCCCCAGGGCATGGGAAGCCTTAACAAAGCTGAACAAACTTGTAGGTATTTTGATCTCTCAAGGAATTATCTCCAAATCCCAATTCCACAGTCAAGAAGTTTCTGAATTCGTGCCCAGATTTCACAAAACGGGCTCTGAATTCGTGCCCAGATTTCAAGATTGAATCACACGAAGCATTCAAGATTGATTCAATACGCACGAACAGTCACACGAAGAGTTCCTTCATGGGAGCCCTTCACATTTTCTTTTATTTTTTTGCTTGTAATACCCATGTCCAGTTTACAATCAGATCAACAATGTACCACGGAGACCAATCGATATAACAAAAATAATGAACTGTGGAAACCGGAATGGTGCAGGGAAAAATCAAGTCATCTCTTCTCCGGAATGGTGCAGGGAAAAATGAACTAATATAATGAAAAAAAATTGGTTTTACTTTATTTTTCTTGCTTTTTTGTTTTTTACTTTTTCTGAACTTGGTTTTTGTTTTTTACTTTTTCTGAACTTGCGTTTTGTTTTTTAACTTTTTCTCAAGTTGTTTTTTGGGTTTTACATTTTTTTTTTTTTTTTTTCCTTTCGTTTTTCCGACGACTATATTTATGATGCTCAAAGAATACAACCAATATTAAAGTAAAAGAACTCGTTGTTTTTTTTCATGGTACTTTGAGTTATTGAGTTATTAAATGATAATTTTTTTAATAAAAATTAATATCTTCTCTTCGATATAACAAAAATAATGAACATAATGAACAAGACTGGGTTTCCGCAATGATGCAGGGAAAAATGAAGTCATCTCTTCTCCGGAATGATGCAGGTTTTACTTTATTTTTCTAACTTGCTTTTTTGTTTTTTACTTTTTCTGAATTTGCTTTTTGTTTTTTACTTTTTCTGAACTTGCGTTTTGTTTTTTAACTTTTTCTGAAGTTGCTTTTTGGTTTTTACATTTTTTATATTTTATGTGTAATTTGAAGATTAAAAATGTGTTAAATTTAATTCATCATGCAATGTCATGTTCAAAATGTTTTTAGGATCTTCTCTTAGTTACCAGATGTACAATGTCATGTTCAAGATGTTTTTAGGATTTTCTCTTATTTACACGATGTCCAATGTCATGTTCAAGATTTTTTTAGGATCTTCTCTTAGTTATAGTTGAGAATGATATGTTTTAGTAGTTTTGGGTATTGTATTTAAAATTTAGTTACAAGATGTGCAATGTCATGTTCAAGATGTTTTTAGGATCTTCTCTTAATTACAAGATGTGCAATGTCATATTCAAGATTTTTTTAGGATCTTCTCTTAGTTATAGTTGAGAATGATATGTTTTAGTAGTTTTGGGTATTGTATTTAAAATTCTTCCAATTTGTGTATACATTCAATCCATTTCCTAAGAAGAATTATTAGATGAAAGATTTTATTAAAGATAAAAGAAAAATGATTATCTTTACATAAAAGAAACAATATATCTATAATTAATGAATAAGGAGATAATATAAAATAAAAGACATTTTACATAGATTTTAACCATTTTTATACTCTATTGTTGTCTATATTATATTTTATATAGACAATTTCCATTCCAAAAGGAAGGGATTCATTAATTTTAGTTAAAAAATTTAAATATTAAAAGGTCTTTCTTTTATTGTTTTATCATTTTTTAAATTGTTTTCTTTTTTTTGAATTTTAAAATTATGTCTACTAGAATGGATGTTATCTAGTCAACATAAAGAATGAGATCTACAAGAGAATTATGTGATGTGAGTGATGATGAATGAGATCAAAATCTCCTAAGGGAAGAAGTTGAAGAAGCCCATCAACCAAATTCTAATATATGAGAGAGTTATAAGGGTCTTGAAAGATCTAAAAGGTGGAGTTAGGACAAAGACTCCTAGCTACTCAATAATGTTGAACATAGAAAAACTTTTAGATTGGATAGGGGAAATGGGTTTTTTTTCTTTTGAATTTAAGTAAATCGAAGACTCCGGGAGAGTAAAGCTTACATGCATCATGCTAAAGTGTCATCAATATCTATGGTGGGATAATATGCAATTCAACTAGAAGAAGAGGAAGGAGAATATTAGGGCTTAGGAAGTGATGGTTGCCAAGATGTGATCTGAAAATGAAAAAGGTTTGTGTATACAAATTTGCAAGTGGAATATGTATGTGTCTTAGGAAATTGGATCAAGTTGCAAGGACATAAACTTAATGGGTTTTTACTTAAAATGAAAAGCATAAACAGTCATAAACAACCATCTTAATAAACACATAACACAACAAATTGATAAAGGAGTTCACCCCTCTCTTGGGATACATCTCCTGGTCCAACTTCCCATGGACCATTTTCAGTATATGCTCAAATTATTATAATAAGTGCTTTACAATGCTCAAAATGCAAAATAGATGGCTTCAATGGCTCCAAAATGTCCAAAAACCCCTACATGGGCTCTTTTTGCACCTAGTTTGGACAAATAATGGAGAAAATACACTTCATGGAAGTTTTCCCCAATAACTTCTTGTCTTTGGTAGCCAAAACGCACCCACTTTGTGAATAACTCGATCTTTGTTTGTTTTCTGTGTTAAAACCCAGCACCAAGCATCGTTCCACAAATTGGGTGGATTTGTCACACCGTTAGGGGCTAGCACCTTTCCTGACGGAGGTTATGGTCGCGTGGAGGGGTACGTGGCCAAGGGCTAGGCCAACTGTTTGCGTCCGTCGGCTTATCCATTGGATCCTGTGCTGCTAGTCGTAAGGAAAGACTTTTATGGTGTGACCGTGAGGTGGAGCTAAGCCCTGACCCTTTTCCTCCCGAACCAATATTTAAATCAAACTTAAATAGTAGTTTAAAGCTATAGTGGTTAAGACTCACATGTAGGTGGGCTAGTGGCATGGGCTACATGGAGACTCTTCCCTTGTCGAACGTACTAGTTTCGACCCTCGCGGAATCCAAACAAACATTTAAACCATAACAAGGGGGTGCCATGTAGCGGCCCTTGGCTGGGCCACATGGCACCCTTTCATTCACCCACGAAACATGTCACATTTAAACCACCAATTGGTCCACATCAACCTCTTCCATGTCAACTTCCAAATCACCTACCTTGTCAGCCTGCCACATCACCAGTCCACATCAGTGGTATGTTTGTACAGTCAGCTGCCACATGGCATGTATGAACTGTACAGTCATCATTTTTTCCCTATTTGGGAAAACGGACAGAACGTGATATCTCCCTCATATGAACTCCATTTGATCTTGTTCAAGTTACTTTGGGATTGTGAGGAAGAGATCTACTCATCCCCACTCTGAAGCTTTTGGACCTCCAAAATACTACTTTCAATCAATATGAAGATGAGGGTACAATTCCCTCACCTTTCCAACCTTAATCCATTTATCTTTGCTTGGATTTGTGCCTTTGAGACCAACGTGAAGGTACTCCAAATTCCCTCATTTTGAAGTTTTTATCTTTCCGTCAAGGATTATATGATCATGCAATTCTAAAATATATTATGGTGAGAAGTCATCTATGGAAGAAATCTGGACATTTTCTCCTTGATAATTAATCATAGAAGGCTCATAGAATCTCAAATTCTCAACATTAACAACTGCATAGATTTGCATATAAGGAGACAAATCCAAACATAAGGCATTGCTACCAATCTTTTTGTAATGTACCCCAAATTTCCAAAATAAAAATAAAAAAAAACTGTTAGAGGGCATTTAAGTCCCTTGAATCTCCAACATTGGTTTTTACACAAAGATAATCCATTATATATATCTTATTCCTTTAATGTATGCATAGCAGTTTTACTTCTTTGTCATTATATGTAAGTTTTAAACCTGTGAAGTAAAGCAATGAATATAGATTCTTAACCAAAACAAAAATTAATCAATGGCTCATACACATAGTACACAGAGATTTATACCGGAAACCCTTAACCGAGAGAAAACCTTTCAATGTTTCATTGTATTAATTTCACCATTCACCATACAATATATATATAAAATGTTTTTAGGTATTCCATAGATACCAAAACCCTAATCCCTTAATCCAGGATTAATTTAGAAAACCACTAAAAATAACCCGCTTCAGAGAACCAAAGTCAAGTCCCAAATGATCGATCTTATCTACGTATATAAATTTTCTCATCTTCTCATCTAAGGGAATCTCCTAGCGAGCAAAACCTGGGAGATACCTCGGTGGCCAATGCAGAATGAAAGACTATTTTGATCGATCGCATCGACCCTTACTCGTCGTAAGGAGCCTACTACTAGTAACCCTAGGGGGACTTGTGACTTGATCGAAAGGGGAACCTGTAACTGGCTTAAGCCCAAAATTTTCTCTAGGGAAGACTAGGCTGCTGCGACTGAAGAAAATCCGCTAAAATAGCAAAAACGCCCAAAAAACAAATTCTGGGGCACTGCCCCGAACGCTGTGCATAACTAGGGGGGGCATACCTAGTCCCCACTGGGACCCCCCTAGGAAGCACCTGATGCACATGACACAAAGGGAACTACTAGAGGGATCATCAGATGCAGTTGTCGAACCTGACGCACCCACACACACATGCAAAGAATATAACACATACCCAACATTATCCCTCTTAAAGGCCGAAGAAGATTTAAATTCCACTTGTCTCTTACTTTTATATTTCATTATAGCATCATTATTGGATTATAAATCACACACTTATTTGTATTGAAGAATCTGATGACCCTATCAAAAATTTCCCAGGTCTTCAATACCTCTTTTGAAGTAGGTTCGAACCAGACGTCAATGTTGTAACCTAGGTCTGCACCCCTGCCTCTCCTCTCTCATTTCCATATGCCTTTGTCAAATTTTTCCTCTTTTGGTTGATAAATTCGGTTCCCCATCTGTTCAATAACTTGGTTTTCTTTGTTTTCTTGCTTGACTAATTCTTTGCACAGTTTTTTTTATGTTTTTCTTGAAGGATAAACACATATTGTGATTTGGTTTGAATTACATGTCATCTTGTTTTCCTTTAATTGATCTTACAACAGGTCAGCCGAGTATGTTGTATGCACAGGGAAAAACCATGAGAAATGCAACATTTAGAACAGTCAATTTCAAGCTCATATGGTAGGATCATACAGATTAAAATTGCAACAGTGAAGATCCAACCGACCACCCAGATCAATGGTTTTCGTGCATTCGGAGCGTCAAATTCGCACAAGGATTAAAGACTAGATAGAATTCATGAGAGCCTGCCACGTCAATCGGGTCCATACTACTTCGCGAGATTTACAAATACAACATTCATAAACTCCCAAAGCCCAAACACTCGAAGTCGCTAAGTGAACCCGGACCGTCCATCAACAAGTACACGTGGAGGCAGATCTTTCACTTCGAAGACTTAGAACTTCGGGAGATTTCCAAGTACAACATTCATAAAATCCCGAAGCCAAAACTCCCGAAGTGAATTTGGACCGTCCATCGACGAGGACACATGGAGGAAGATCTCTCACTTTGGAAATATGACACTACGGAGGATTATAAGAACTATGCATTGAAAAGGACCGAAGCTCGAACTCTCGAAGTAATTGCGCACCGTTGATCTCAAATCAACAAGAACCATTGATCCTTCCAGCAGGTAAGAAGGGAATATCACCTGGTTCACAGATTGTGACACGATCAACGACCACACTTCATTGTGGGGACATAAACTGCTCGAACGTTAATTTTCCAGAGTGGTCACGCAATTGATGCCATGGTATTGTTGGAAGGGTATGTGGTAGCTTGTGGGGGATTGCAGGGGTCGGAGTGGTGTGGACCCAAACCACCCTCGACAACTTCCGCAATCACATGCTTAAATGACATCAAATTAGCACGTCACCTCCACTCACCTCCACTTAATACAAATACGCTCATGACATCCCCTATTGATCAATTGCCTCCATGTCCTCCTGCTTGCAACCAGTCGGGTCTTCCCCACTGATCCTGAAATAGCCGAAATATCAACAACCGTTGGATCGTGTTAGGATTTTGGCGTCAAATATGGACCGTTAGATCATGTTAGGCTTTCAAGGAATCTCACTTCGAGAGAATTGAGAATTGGGAATGGATAACCCGAATTCCCAAAGGCCGAAAAAAATCTATATCATTGATCTAGAATTGATCACAGTCGTTAGATCCAGCAGGAGGATATGTGTCGTGACAGGAGATCTAAGTGACAGGAGGATATGTGTCAAGATGAAATTGGAATTTCAGGTACGTGCAAGTCACGAATCTAAGTGACATGTGGTAGCCACTCAGACAATGCTAAGTCAGTAGTGACGTCAGCAAGTTACGTCACTTCAGGGGTATGTACTTCAGGGAAAAATAGTTTCTAACATTAGAAAACACCTAAAGCACCGAAGGCCAAAGTTAGCGCTAATTGTTGTTCTAATTCAGAACTCAAGCTAAGTTTTTGTCCTTGGCTTATTCTATTGTTTGATTTCCATTAAAATGCTAGCAATATAGTTTACTAAACCCGCAGATGCATATTGTCCATAATATATTATGTGATCATTGGGGAATGCATCAATAACCTGATATTGTATTGCAAGTGCTCTTGTAAATTTTATTATGAGTTTGTTAGGTGGAGTGACTATTGTGAGTGCAATTCACTATGTCATATGTGTGCAAAGTGATGACAAGAAAATAAATTTAATATAGGTGTGGCCTCTTAGAGGCTATACCCAGATTGGATGTAGAATTATGTGGAGGTCCAACAGGGAGGATATCCCTCTAACTTCACACAAAATTTCAAGAGAATGTTGGAAGTCCAACACGGGAAGAAATAAGTTCTGAGAAGGATCGTATGACTTCACACACAAACTCTTTGTGTTTCCAATTGAACAATAGAAACCAAAAGATTGTCCTATTGAACTATTCAGCACTGACCAACCCCCATTTTGTATGAAACTTACTTCTAGAGATCGAGACTAAGCTCGCAAAGGAAGGGTCAAGAACAATACTAGGGGGATCTAAGGGGATGGTTTATTTTCCAACTTGAAATATTGAAAATAAATTGTAGAAATTGAAACTAATCTAAAAATTGAAATTTACTCTACAAAATGAAATCTAACTATGTTAATCTAAGAAATTGAAATCTATTCTAAATGTTTTTTGGTTCTTGTGATTGATTTTATGATTTATTTTAGCCTCTGAACTTAGTGAAAATTGAGAACATAAGCCAAAATGCGAAAAATGCCAATCACACAAAAGGACATCATTCCCTGGGGGGATTGAAGAGTGGGAACTATGTATCCCACTAATTTTATTAATGAGGTTACAATATTATTTGGGAAATGCTTGTGGTCTCTTATAAGAACGAGACCATTAATCTTACAAGTTTTCCTAAATGTTTATGGGGGAAGATATGTGCTTATGGGGTCTCGGATGGTCCAAATCTGCCAAATTTTGGCATAGTCTCCCCTTGGATATCTGCAGACTTGCAAAAAATAGCAAGTTAATACAGGAAAAAGATGCCCAAAAATAGATTGGAAGACCCTGCAAAATTGTGTTAGATGATGTGAAAAAAAAAAATGTAAAAAATTCTAAGTAAAATATACACTAAACTAACTAAATCAAGCCTAATGAAACAAGAAAAGAAAGATGTTTCTTAATGATATTATTTTTTGTCCCAAAAAAGTAAATAGTATAGTTTTCCCAAATTTAGATTTAAAACTCTTAAAAAAGAACT
>ML809428.1:35141-49580 GCA_009831015.1 Picea engelmannii | reverse complement strand
GTTAGACCGAATATCTTTGTGTCTATATTTTCTGAGTTTTGCATATTGCTGATATTTTATTTCTGCGTTGAAAATGATGTTCAGAATCCTCATGTTTCAGTTCTGAAGTTTATTTTCTGTTAAGTTTTTATATGCTGAAACACTGCTGTAACACATGCTGAAACACCACTGTAACATATGTTGAAACAGTGCTGTAACATATGTTGAAACACCGCTGTGACATATGCTAAAACAATGTTGTAACATATGCTGAAACACCGCTATGACATATGTTGAAACAGTGTTGTAACATATGCTGAAACACCGCTGTGACATATGCTGAAACAGTGTTGTAACATATGCTGAAACACCGCTGTGAAATAAGCTGAAACAGTGCTGAGACATTTGCTGAAACAGTGCTGAAACTGGAGTTTTGGCATTTAAATTTGGCTGAAAAATCAGCGAGACTGAAACTGGGTTGGGGTTTTGAAAAATTAACACTTTAAAGGGTGAGCTACATAATTCTCAAATACTTATTAATGTCTCTTTTTTATCCACTAAAATATGGCTACCATATGAGCATTGGCTATCAAATAAATGACTTCTTTTAAATTTATAATAGGGGTCCACCCTTATATCCTTTTGAAAAACACTCAAATGTACTAACCTTTGGAAAGAATTCTTGAAAATTTGTTTACGGTTTATACCGAAGATGTAAGTTATTAAAAGGAGTCTTATAAATGAATGCTAAGACCTCTAAACTATAGTAAGTGGCATCATCAACCAACGTAGATTTTTTAGTGAAACTTAAATTTATTCATTAAGTTTGTTCCTTGATAGTTGGTCATCGACTTTCAAGGGAAGGGTACGTGTTAGAATTTTCATTAAACTTCAGTATGTATGGGCATATTCCATTCGTCCACTAACCAATATCGTGGATCTATACTGGGAGTTTCACATGGCTTAGAGTTAAGAGTCTGTATAGGGAAAATTGGTTAAGGGGCTCGAGGCATGTCATCGATGGAACGAGAAGTCTCTATAGTAAACTCTCCCTATTCAATTTGTCACTTGTTTTTCCAGATCGATTTTTATGTTGTTGCTCTGTCACAGGAAAATTCTATGGTACCAAAAAAGGGTTGAAATATTCGTAAGAAAACTGGTGCCATCGATTGTTATGCATCTCTATGCTCGAAATAATCCTTACACGTAAGGAATCTAACATTACAAGAAAGGCTCATTTCAGTATTGTAACAAGAAGTAATGCAGATGAGTCTGTAACTGCTTTATGGCCAGCTACCATTGTCCTCATGTTTCTTTGATAAGGGTAACGATTTTTTTTAAATATTTTAATAACTCACTTTCTTTATTTGTAAGGAATGATTACCATATTGTGGTAACCAATATTTATCCCTTACGAGTCTTGGTGGTCGAAGTAGAAATCTTCGATAGTTTAACCAGAGTCTTTAAAAAAATAAATCTGACCTCAACTCGTGTATCTCTTTAAATCACTCTAGTGTTAGTGGCCTAACTACTTGTTGCATTTTATAGTTTACACTCTTATTCTTAAAGTGTCTTCTTTAAGATTTCCCTGAGTCATTTATATAAATAGGTTTCCATTACAGTCTAAATTTTGGTTGTTAGTTTAATCATTGCACATATTATTTGGTTTACTCRTAATGATTATAATATACAACATGTAGTGTCATAATTTTTCCTCTTTTAGGTTTAGGGATTTCAATGCTAGACCTCTAGTTTTGTTTTGTAAAGAATATTGGTATGCTTAAGAGTCAAAGACTTTGATAGTAGTCCACCGTTGCATCTATTTCTCATCATGTGAGATTTACTAGTGGTGAGTACTAAAAGTCGACGAGAGAATTTTGTTGAAAACGTTCTAATCAATTATATTATGAATTACCGATATAATAACACACTTCATGTGAAAATGAAAAATGGATCTTCCTATATATATCATTTATTTTTTTGTCATTTACAATCATTTTCATCATTCGTGTGCGTTGTCTTTGTTTAGTCAATTATTTTCAAGAATATGTTACTATTTTGAATGTAAGTGGATTTTAAAACTAATGATGGGTCTCTCATGAATGTGCAAGGGAACCCATCAGTTGTTCCAGGTCACCCTCTCTCTATGCACTTCGACATCTTCCATAGAGATTCGGTTACCAAGTCGAGCACTTTAACCACTCAAAGCAAACTGTTACATCCATAAAAAGATAAGTGGTTTCAATGCCTTATATTTATTTTAATTCCCGTCCCATTTCTCATTTATGTTTACATGTTTACGCCAAATTTTAACTAGGACCTTTCTCTGATATAAAATTGTGACTATATCTCACAGGTACAAAGGAGTGCATTGCTTCCTCATTTGCAATTAAAATTCCCTTTTGTGAAAGGTACTCAAGATCCTTTTCCAAGGACACATGTCTTATATTTCTTAACCCAGAAACATTGTATTTGTTTATTCTATTTCTCTATTCATTTAGTTTTATGTTCCCATATCTAGTGTTTGACTCTTGTAAGTTATTACAATATCTGGAAGTTTTTAAATAAATATCCCATTTATACTTATGGTTATTCCCACACAAGCTTGTGCATATATGCTTATCCCCATAAATGTCTTGTATTTAAGCAGTTCCTATATTTTGTTTTGTGAAAATAATACCAATTACTAACCTACAAAGAATTACCAATTACCTAAAAATAATCTACAAAGAAGAGTTTAAACAATGTATGCCATCAGAATTCACAACCTGTTATTTTATTCAAGATAAATTGTTGATTCCTCTTACTCCTAATGTATTTATGTAGCTTATCATTGGAGATTGAATTGATATACATTTTATTTTTTTATTTTTTAATGATGTAACTCTTCTTATTTATGAGAGTTTTTCCTCGGGATCTGCTTTATGTATTATTTTTATATTATGACAAAAAAACCCTGATTCACTCTCATTCTATTCAATTAGTAAGGTACTCTCTTTTCTTTCAATGCATAAAAATATTCTAATACCCTATGGCTATAGGATCTTTTAGAAAAAAACATACTACGGTATCTGGCAAGTTCCAGAATTTAAAACTTGGTATAACTATGCAGAATTATTTAAGATTTCTTTTTACTATCTATAACTAAATTACATAATTCCATGTTCTATGAATTATAAAATGACTATTTAGTTTCTGCAACATACATACAACTATATAGATTCAATTATGTAGCATAAATATAATTTATGTAGCTACATGCAATTCATTAATCCAAACAGAAACAATAAGATACATCTATATAGATCAGACTCTGTAGCTATAAGAAATTGAATATMCATAGGAATGAAAAAAGGGTTTAATGAAAATACATATATGTAATAGTGATTCTAGAAAACAAATGGAACATCCACGTTCCACCTAGCCATAGATACAGAACAACCAAGATTACTTGTTCTGATCACCCCCTATCCTAACCATGACTCCATAAGGGCAAACTAAGCTTCACTCCTTAGCCAATATCTTTTTGTACAGCTCAAAAAATCTATTGCAGGTCATCTTTGGGAGGAGATATATGATCTAAGAGGAAACAACAAGTGGAAGAGGTCTACATCAACTGTAAGGATCCAAGGTTCTCTTCTTAACCTTCTCTTCCCTCTCTCTCATCACTTACTCTAGATTGTTTTGGGGTAGATTAGAGATAAGTGAGTCTTTTAAGGGAGTTATCGCTCTGCATATTCCTTAGAACAAATTTAGGGGGAATTTCCCCAAAGCAATATTCTCCTCAATCTCATTGGCCATTGATCTATGGCTTAACACTCGATTGGTCCATGATCTCTATTTAAAGAGCATGGAGGGTCATTTTCCGATGATCGATTGTAAGAAACTCTCTTGTAAAATCTCTGTGTAATTTTTTTCTTTTGCATTTATAAGCTATTCCAAGTGGTTGCGTTGGTTGGGGTTGTGGATGTTTCCCCGTAGGGGTTTTACCACATCAAAACATCAATGTGTTGATATTTTGTCTATTTGTGTGAGTGGTTATTGAAGGTGTTTGTCATCTGTTGGAATACCTATGTTGTCGAACATGGAATTCGAGCCTGTTTGGAGACCCGCTCTTGTTGCAGATCAAGATCATGAAGTCGAGTTTCCTCATATCTGGTTTCTACCATTTATGTACATTTATGGGTTGGGAGGACTATACCATTGCATCCAGAGCACTCATTTCAGTTAGGAAATTTTTTTGTTTCACTCTACGACCATTTTAGTTAGATCCGGAGATCATCAGTTTTAGTTTTTAAATCCATATTTACATATTTAATATGGATTCTTTCAGTAATATTTTTCTTACCAACACAAACTACTTCTAATGGAAATCCCATATGGAGGATTTATTAAGAAGTAAAGGCTTGTACCCGATTACCTTGGGAAATGAAAAAGAACCCATTGATGTTGATAAGAAAGTTAAATGGGCTAATAGGAGTAATGAAGCACATGGACTGATCATAATGTTCATCTCTCCTTATTTAAGGTTCCACCTTCAAGAAATTGATGAACCTAATGAAGCTTGGGAAAATCTTGAATCTGTGTTTGGCAAACACAATATTATTTGAGCACATCAGTTAGAAAATCAAATATTGACTTTAAGTCCAAATGATTTTTTTTGCATTGAAGACTATCCATCTAAGTTTAAAACACTCAGAATTTTATGTGAAGAATGTGAGATAAAGATGGAGGAAGAGTGTACGTCTATATTATTATTTCTAAGATAGGTAGTGCATATTTTGAATTTGTATCTACCTTTTATGCCATGAGAGAGGCTCAGGGAAATATTATCAAAAACCCACTCTTGAGTCCTTTTGTGATGCTTTGATTAGAGAGCAAGATAAGCTTGTACAACTTGGAGTGGTCAGCACTACAGGTACCTCAAACAAAGCCTTAGTTTCCTAGTAGAAATACAAACTCAAGAATCCCAAGAAGCAACATCCTTGCCACAACAACAAGAAACCTAAGGGTCCCAAACCCACTCAGACAGCTTCAGCTCCTAATGGTGACAAATGAGCAAAATCTAAAAATAAGAAGATTGACAAACATTGCAACTTTTGTGTTAAAGATGGTCATGATGAGTCCAAATGTTTCAAGAAGATGGAAACTTTAGAAGCAGCGATGAAGAAGCACAACATCAATATTGATTCAACTTCTTCTTCTTCTTCTCATGGACATGCACTTTCTACTTCTAGTTTCTCCTTCAATGCAACTTCTACTTCTTCAATCCAAAATCTACATGGAACAACCTCATGGCTATGTCCAGAATGACTCTAGCCTTGTTTGTCTCCTTAAGAAATCTATTTATGGTCTCAAGCAAGCTCTTCGAGCTTGGTATGCAAAAATGGACATCTTTCTTATTGACACCRGAATTTCTAGATGCCATTCTGATCCTAATGTCTATACCAAGAAATAAGGAAGCCATCTCATAATCCTTGTCCTTTATGTTGATGACCTTATCCTTACTGGTAGTGACTCAAATATTTTAAACCATGTGAAAACTAGCGTTAAGAAGAGATTTGAAATGATAGACTTAGGTTTTTTGTACTATTTTCTTGGCCTCCAAGTTTTGCAAACCAATGAAGGATTTTTTCTTTCCCATTCTAAGTATGTTTGTGACCTTCTTCRTTGATTTCACATGGAAGATTGTAAACCATCCCCTTCTCCCTTCCATTCTAGAGTCAAGATTTCTACCACCTGTACTTCTCCCGAAGTTAATGCCACCTTGTACCATCAATTAGTTGGTAGCCTCTTATACTTGACTCATACTTGTACTGATCTTTCCTTTGTTATTGGTCATGTTTCCCGGTATATGCAAACACCCCATGAAAGCCATTGGAAAGAAACTAAAAGGATACTTCAATATGTCGGGGGTAAAGTTCAGTTTGGGATACATTACAGTTCAGGGGGGGCTCCTTTATTAGTTGGTTTCACTGATTCAGATTGGGTCAACGACCCTGATGATCAGAAGTCTACTACGGGTTATGTTTCCAGCCTTGGTTCAGGACCTATCACTTGGTCCTGTAAGAAACAACAGGATATTTCACTTTCTTCAGCAGAAGCAGAGTACTAAACACTGATAAATGCATGTCAAGAGGCCTTGTGTCTTTGATAGATCCTTCTGGAGTTTGGATTCTAGCAGCATCATCCGACCAACCTTTGGTGTGAAAATCAGAGTGCCATCAATCTCACCAAATACTGAGTTCAACATTAGCACAACAAACACATCGAGCTACACATGCACTTCATCAGAAAGATCATTCATGATCAATTTATTGCAGTGCTCTTTTTCCCTACAGAAGATCAAGTTGTAGACATTTTCATAAAGTCTCTTACATAAGTGAATTTTTCCAAACTCTGATCTATGTTAGGATTTCAAGAAGTTGTTATTAAGGGGGGATAGGCTCTAATGCCTCATTCCTTCTCCTATTATGTCACTATTGTAAATCCTTCAATCCTATCCCAAGTTGTTCTTAAGGGGGGATGTTAGGATATTTAGACACTTAGGAGTTAGTTAAGATCTACTTGGTCTAATGTGTCGTTAGGTAAACGTGTGTTTCTTAGTGTGTTTCTTTAGTATGCATTAGTATGGATTTGTAGTTAGAAAATACGATGGTCACGATATGTTCCCAACATAGAGTGATATGGCGTCTCATATTCTCCTCATTCTTAACGGCCATTGATCTATGGCTTAACACCAAATTGCTCCATGATCTCTATTTAAAGAGCATGGAGGGTCATTTTCTGATGACCGATTATGAGAAACTCTCTTGTAAAATATCTCTATAATTTTTTTATTTTGCATTAATAAACTGCTCCAATTGGCTACTGTAACACCCCTATTTCCCCCAGCTTGTGAATAATCATAAAATAGGATTACCATGCTAAGGTATGTGGATGATGTAAATGTATTATTGTTAAATTTTCCATAACTAACTGTTGGGGGGTGAAGCCTTGAAGTACAAGCCATGATATCTCTAGAGGAAAGAATCAGTTAATGAAGGAAAGGACTAGTGGTTGAATAATCAACCACCCCCATGAATGGAAACATGGGTTGTTAGCCCGAAGTACCACAGAGACCTGCAGACCCGAGATTTCTTCTCATAGAAGGAACAAGATAGGTTGGAAACCTTCCTAAAGAAGGAAGGTAATATACACACACACATAGACGGTAAGGAAAGGGGGTAGCAAGAGGAGAGACACCAGACGGGAGCGCAATCTTGAAAGGAGATGCGCGAACCAAAAGGAAGTGTAGAGAACACGACCTGAAGAGCCTGAACGTGAGCTTGATGCTAAGGAAGCATCTGATAAACCTCACAGGGATACTGTGACATAGAGAAGGTCTCTGAGAGATGGCATAGTTCCCTAGTGATATCATGGCTTGGCACGGGGGTGGCCAGGGTGCTAAGAATGAATGCCTTTGAGCCTACGGTTGGGAGGAAAGGAACACACCCACAGTCAGTTAGCTAGCTGCAACTTGTAATACATAAGTATTCTCATACCCTGTGTAAATGAGTTGTAACTATGTAATAAAGATGGATATCCTGTGAATGACTCAGGGATGTGCATGTTTGCTTAATGATTATACTGTATCTCTTTATTCTTGTTTAAGTTGTGTATTTAAGTAAGAATGGAATTGTCTAATTTGTATACCTAAATTCCTGAGCCCTATGGTGGATTAAGTTAAAATAAGTGGGGTTTGAGTTTGTCGACCTTGGCCATGGTTTTCATGGGTGCACATCGACACTCCCAGTTTCCCTGAGTCTCCGGGGGGGACAGAGTCTGTTAAGATCATGAGAGGTAGTGAAGATATGCACAGAGTCTCTATGAGGCAAGCAAAGGTGGAGAAACTCTTAAGTTCTAGACTTGATGAAGGAGTGCAAGGGGTGTGCAAAAGACCCTTCTAAGTGTTAAGTTCGGGAGAAAGAGCGTAAAGCTCTTAAGTCCTTCATAACTAACGAATCTTAGGAAGGATAACGAGATTCAAGTATCGAAAGGGCATACCTTTTCATTTGGAAGACGGACGGACGAGATATGTTCGGAGGGAACCAAGGGATGATATGACCATTGGTTATGGGAAAGAGTGTGGGAGTTAACCCTAGAGCTCGTTGGAGTTCACATTTTGGGATAACTACATGTTGGTGCGACTAAAACCTCTGAAACCCGAAGTCGTGAAATGACCTGGACTGTGGATCTATGGATCCTTCGGGACCCATATCAATTGCCAGATGTACGAGTTCAGAGTTCACGCATCAAGAGAATCACGTGTTAGCATGGCCAAGTCTTTCGAAACCTGAAGTCGCGAAGTGATCTGGGTCATGGATCTATGGATCCTTCGGGAGCCTTCTTAACCCTATGATATATTAGTTCAGAGTTCGTGATTTGGGAGAATTGCAAGTTGGAGTGACCAAAAATTTTGAAGAGCGAAGTAGCGAAGTAACGTGGACTGTGGATCTATGGATCCTTCGGGATCCCTCTCGTTCGTTCAATCGAGGGAAAGTGTGCATCATGTCGAGAGCACATGGGGATGCACATGTCCAGTGAAGGTGTTTCCAAGCATGGCGCTACAGTGGAACCCTAAGAGGAGGCTACGAGTCATCGATCTGTGGTCTACATGGATAGATCAGGACCGTTAGATCTAGGTCGTGGTCAGCCCAACGCTGACCAAATACAGGAGATTTCAGTCGAGGAGTGAGTAAACTCCATAAGCATGAAGTCCCAAAGTAAAATAGAGTCGTTGATGTTCTGTGGATGTGTGGCATAAGATTGCACAGTGTAGAGGTTTAACACTCCAGAGGTTTTCTATAGAGGTGTTTTATATTTCACCGAAGCCCGGAGGCCCGAAGTCATCATGGGCCATTGATCTCGAAAGAGAGTAGGGACCATTGATCCCTTCATGTCAGTTCAGAACCTCGCCACTTCGGAGTTCGAAAGAATTGGCGCGTGGTGGATTGAAAATGCCCAAAGCCTGAAGCGTTGGAATAGGCACTTGTGGTCTTGGTGTTCGGTCATAGCTTGTGGTCATATGCGATGGTCATCGAAGAAAAAGGGGCTAGGCCCTAATTTTCCAAATTAGAGACCATGGATGGAGGATTTGATTATTTAAGGAGAACGAAATTTGTATGCCCCGTTGTGGGTGTGTTACAATTGGTATCAGAGCATGGTTACAACACTTGGCCTACTTGGGATCATGCACGAGTTGCATAAAGAGGTATTGTTACCTGCATTTACTCCTTGAGGAGAAGTACTGTAGATTGAACTTGTGATTTGGGAATTCTTGTTGAAAATTCAGCAGAAGAATTTCTTCATCCCTTTGTCAAAGTGATAACTACCCTTACGTGGGTAGTGATATGCTGATCAACATTAATGGTAAGACTTGTGTGTGTATATGCTTGAGTGCATGGATTTAATGCATTGTGAAGCTTCTTGATATGAAGCGTGATTTTTAATACCAATTAGGTATGAATGATATTAAATGTACAAGTGATGCACATGTATGATGTAAGAGTATAGGTATACTAAAGGCACAAGGTGACTGCCTAGATGAGTAAAATGTGAGGCAAACATTGCACTTGCCAAGATTGAATGAATACCATGGATGCAGGGTTGACTCCATTATGAAGAGTCATGAAAGTTTTGTTTCGAATGATAGATTGAGGGGAATGTAATTCACTTCCTCAGGAAATACTAATATAAATAAATGAAAGAGTAAATGAGAAAAGATGCTATGTTGTCATGATAAGAGGCAAATGATTATTCCTTTGAGGATCACATGAGAAGGATTGTGAACAATCCTGAGTTGATTGATCTTAAAAGTAAATATGTATGTGGGTTGTGAAACATACTTATGACAGCTACATACAGGCTTATGATTATGAATATAGCTAAGTACATCATGGATGTAAGTTCACAAAAGATAGAATATGTGTGGATACATAATCTGGATGAATGTCAGAAATGCATGTGTATGTTCCTTAAAGAATGCTTGGTAACGATCCGAAGCTAATTCAAGGTTGAGGCCATCACAGATAGTGATGGATATGCAATGAGGAAGTTGTGTGCTGAAGGAGTTCCCTGTGAAGAAACTGTGTAAGGACTTTGTCAGAAGAACATAGTCACATTAATCCTAACGATTGTTGAAGGTTGGGCAATGGGATGAAAATCCTGCCTATATAAGAATCTTGGATTACATTTTTAAAACAAATGTGTAGGTGGAAGAATAACAATTGAATGTTAACCACTCTGAGAACTGAATGATAATGTGCAAGATGCACAGGTTCCTAACCCACTATGAACAAAAAGATTGATGTTGTATCCAAAAAGGTTAGAGTGAGGCCTAACCAAGGCTGCTCAAGGAAAAGAGCAAGGAGATACCGACCTGGAATAATTTGCAAAAGCCAAGAAGAGGAAAAAGGAGGAACACTTGTCCACCCTAATAACTCGGAATTGATTATATAGTTGTAGGTCTTAGATGAGCAGTTGTGACAACAAGTACAACTGGGAAAAGAGAAGGGATAAATGAGTATGTTTGATCGAAGAGGCTTGGTTAAAGCCACATCAAGCAAAGGAAGTAAGGCCTTAGAAATAACTCAGTTGGGTTCAAATCCCCAGGTTGTGTGGAAGGAGTGGGAAAAAAAGGGGAGAGCCCCTAATTCCTTTCTTGTTATGTGTTATGTGTTAGAATGTGCTCGCCTAACCATAAACAATATCACTATTGTCACCCAACCATAGGCTGAAGCCACCCCCGAGCACCTTGACCTTGACGAGAGAAGAATCCTGGTAGAAAATTAATATCCAAGAAAGGCTAATGCAACAAGCAATAAGTAACCAAATTTGATCAGAGATTCCAAACCAAAAAGACCAAAACTATAGACTTCAAAATAGGCGGCAACACCTTCTCCAGGACTTGCGCACAAGACTGCCCAACTGCAGTGTGCACAAGTGTATCTCTGCTATTCTGAGAGTTGTATGTAAAGTGAAGATTGGCACCCTGTATTTATACTTCCTCTGCCAGACTATCAGGGCAAACTTCTTACTTTGGGTATTAATTAATCCATATTAATTAACTCCTTTAGCCAACATCTCTTCTAGGGTTATAATCAATTATTTTCTTGCTTTAGGAATATTCTAATCTTGTCAAAGGTCACAATGGAGGTTAATACATCCCGCAACTACCATAATATTAACACTCCCTCCTAGCAAGGGAGGTATAACTGATAATGGACTTGAGCACAAATAGACCATTCAACTGGTAGCATTATTATAGCCACACAGGCTAATTAAACCATGAGCACCTTCATTATTATCCAACTGGATAATCTCCATAACACCTGGTACAATGTCAACTGACAGAACACAACTATGTTTATTCATAGTAGTAAAAAAATACTCAATCCATGATACATAGTCACAAACAGTGGAACATATCCACCACAATAGCATACCTCTACTGTCTGGAGACATACAGTCTCCGTAGTAATCATATCAACTGATATCAACCTGCACAAAAACAATGTTATGATATAAACTGAGTCATCTGGGCCATTCTTCGACTCACATCTGTGAGATCTGGAAGAGCATCTTCCCTCAGAGTAGAACATCAATGATGGGCTATCTAGACTATTCTTCTCAATCAAGGAATAATAATTGTCTCGATTTGTGAGCCTGGACCATTCCCTATCCGGGTCATTCCTCCGAGACTAAACAAAGTGGAACCTGGAGAGAATGAGTCTTCCATAGGGAATGCCTGTCCCTGATTGCTGAACTTGGACCATTCACCTATCTGGGACATTCCTCTGGCACTAAACAAAGTGAAACCTAGAGAAAATGAATCTTCCCTAGGGAATGACTATCCGGACCATTTCCTAAGGAAATGAATGTCCTACACCAACCTCCAAAACAGACCATTCTTCGAAACTGCTCACAATTGTGAGCTTCGAAAGAATGACTATCCGGAGAGGCAGACCAGTTTTCTCGATGACTACTGAGAGTGACCGTCAAGAAGAAAGACTGTCCTAGACCATTCTCCATGTTAGCCACAAGGGAAATCGTTGTCTATGGTACATCAACAATCCATCGAACCATTTTCATTACGAAAATGACCGATTGATCTCGACCATTTTTTGAACTAGAAAATGTATGTCTGTCAGAAATCTCAAACCACTTTTCAAACTGGAAAGGAACTGCCAAAGCTAGACCATTTTTCAAACCTAAAAATGACTATCCTCAAATCAATGATATGTCGGAGCTCCCTCCCAACCTAGAGAGTCTCTTCCCTTTCAACTAAGGGAGTTATTTCTGTTGGCGACGGAAGTCACTCCTAGATTGCTAACAGGAGCAGAGCCCGACACCCATTAGTTTTATGTCACGATGGTTTATATATGGGATGACCGAATGGAACCCAACTCGAAACAATATCATTCCAACTCCAAAACTAGTCCAGGCGTGCATAGGTGAGTGAGGTCTTATATAAACTTCAAACAGTGAGTTGTAGTAAAGGGTGAACAGGTGGAAGACTTATATAAGAGAAAAGCAGAGGTCTATTATTAACATCGGGTTTCTAACAGGCTGAGGAAGAAGACGTACAAACACAATATCATCTTACATTCAAACGCAAAGCCAGAGAATGCAATAATGCAACAATAAATCTTTTATCATAACATAACTGCAATAATTCACGCGAATCAGTCAATCACGAACTCTCTTAGCATGAGACGAAAATTAGATGGAGTAAGAAAAACTGTCTGTCATAAAACAAGATATCTCATATACATATGCATAACCAACAAACTAGAATATCTGTTAAAACTTTACAGTAGGGAGCTCTGCTCTACCATCGATCCTTTACAAAATACAAAGAATAAGCCTATATACTCAGAAAAACTCGCTTAGCAACGGCGTCTCAGGGCTTTCAATGGGTGTCGTCTCCTCAATAAAATCTGTCCTATGTTCCCCTGTCATACGCCTCTTTAATTCAGCATGGCTCGCACTAGGGGGTAGCTAAGCCCTTTGAATGTTGAATTGGCATGTGCAGGTTCCTCTGGCGAGTTGAAGACTCGGCGTGGCTTTCCTGAAGAGAACCGGTACAAGTGACCCTCCTAGGTAAACTTCAGTCAGGACCTCCATACTCTGCAATAAATGAGTGATGCAAGGTTTCACCCACCCTCTTTCTTCTTTATCCATTCCGAGCAGGTATCGGGATCCAGATCACGTTGAACTGGAGTCTGAAGAGCATAGTGCCCCCCTTCTAAGACTTAATTTGGAACCTTCAGCCAAATGAAAATGAAAGAACCCCTCTTCTGGACCTCCTTCTTGATGACCAGGCACCAAAACCATGGGCCCGATTCTGGGCGCTTTCGGAGCTTCAGGATTCGGGATTTCAAGAGGTGAAGCGACGAGGAGATCTTATCGCACAAACTCCCGAATGCCAACATGACGTAGATACGTGTCGCACGTCCTTCGGATGGATGACCCAGATATTATTTACTATTATAGAGAGGTTGTCCCCCTTTCACCCGCTCTCTTGATATGACCTGGTGCTGAGACCCCGGGCTCGGCCCCAAAGGCACTTTCGGCATTTCGCTGATCGACACTTCCAAGTGTAATGAGCTGAGAGCTCCCTGTTCCCCGAAACCCTGATCTGCGATATGCCGACAGGCTGCCACCTGTCCCAATTTGATTGGATGACCCAAGTCTATTTTGAACCATTGGAGCTCCCTCTTGCTAAATCCTGGGAAACTTGATAGCCCCGAAAACCCGATGACCGTCGATTTTCTTTGTGGATGGATCTCGGCCGCTGACAGTAAAACTTCACCCGCTCGCTTGACTCGTAACCGGAACAGAGGTCCTTTCACGTTGTGCTTGGGTGCTTCCTGCGCAACCTGCAGACCTAGATGCTCTCGAGCCCAAGACAAGAATTATCGCTAACATTAGGCTCCATGGGGGATAGAGTCATCCCTGTGATGCTCTAAGAACTCATTCCGCAGCTTCAGTGCCTTGCTGTTGGGCTATGGAGTCAAGCTCAAAACACCCGCTTCTGAAAATATAGGCCGAAAAGTAAAGCAAAGAAAACAAAGCTACATGCTCAAAGGAGCTTATTTATATGTATTCCTAAACTAATAAAACACTTTACATGGGGCTAGGTGAAAGCAGACTTCCACCACAGCCAATCAAGTAACTTCCTGAAGAGAAGCTCTTGCCTTCTGTCAGTGATAAAAAATAGTTGATGTAACCGTGACAGCAGAACGGTTACACTCTTCAACTTCTCCTTACAAGATGAAGTTGAGATGGGATATGGTGGCTCCAAAGCATAAGGGAATTGCCACTCCATGTATTTGCTGACAGGGTCATCGAATGAGCGCCCACTTCCAGGAAATTGGCGACAGACAGCCTCTTCTGCTACACAATTGTTCACCCGCG
>ML809427.1:109194-182062 GCA_009831015.1 Picea engelmannii | reverse complement strand
AACATGATTAGGATCGATAGGGAAAGGTATCTCAAACATACTGTCAATGATTTAGAAGCCATTAACGAACCCTCTTCGGCATATTTCCCCGTGCTAGGAAATTATTGTTGCGACTCCGATTTTGACAATTTCTCACCTCTCTCATTTGATGTCCCTCTTACTCAAAACTCCGAAATGACTTTTCAAGAAAATTTTCCGACAACGACAGAAGAAATCCTCTTCTATCAAGAACCTCTGTTAAAAACCACGGAGAAGATAGGAGGAAAGGAGGAAAGTGGTAGGCAAAAGGAAATTGGTAGTTTTCTCTAACAAGTTTGGAACTTGTACTTTGATAGGTCTAAGTCGCAAGAGGGATCAGGAGCGGGGTGTATCCTCATTTATCCCAAAGGTAAACGAAATTTCCTGTCTTGCAGACTAGAATTTGAATGCACAAACAACACCGCCGAGTATGAAGCTCTAGTACAAGGGTTAAAGAAATCCATATACTTAAAAGTCAAAGAACTAAAGGTTTTCAGAGACTTTAAAATCATCGTTAGACAAGTAAGGAACACTATACACTACAACTCCCCCCACTCCAGGAATTATCAACAGGAAGTGCATAGACTAATAGAAAATTTTGAAGCCTTCAACATTACAATGATCCCCAGAAAAAAGAACACTCTTGTTGATTCCCTGGCCACTGCTGCCTCAAGGATATCCCCTTTAGAAGACTATGAAGCCTCCCAGTTCACTTTGGAGCTACTCTACAAACCATCGGTGCCCAACAATATTTCTAATTGGAAGGTATTTGAAGGAGATGAACAGATCATAAACTTCTTAACCAATTAGGAAAATTTAAATATCTGGATATTGACGATGACATGTTTCAGGAGAAACTAGTAGAAACCAGTCCCCATCCGCAAAGAGATGAAACAAATCAATCGACTAATAAACAAAGGTTTCACACGATACCGAAAGGGGTAGCCAATTTAGAAAACCTCTTTTACTTAAGGGAAAGATTTAAGGGGTCAACAAACATAAAGGCAGGGAGTTCCTATTCCATGTATGAAACCATAAATCTAGGAACCTCAGAGAACCCTAAGAATATAAATCTTGGCAATACAATATCTAAACAAGAGAGGAAATCCTATCTCAAGTTGTTCATAGAATATCAAGATGTTTTTTCATGGTCCTACCGAGATCTAAAAACTTATGATACTCGCATTATCCAACACACAATTCCGTTAAAACTTGGAGTAAAATCCTTCCAACAGAAAATCCAAAAGTACCACCCATCCTTGGAGCCTCTCATGTGTCAGGAGTTGAAGAAATTACTAGATGCTAAAATTATCTTTCAGGTTAGACACTCTGCATGGGTATAAAATTTGGTTCCTTTTAGGAAAAAATGTGGGGAGATCCATTTGTGTGTGGATTTCAGAAACCTCAACAGAGCATAAAAAAAGGACAACTACCCAGTCCCACTGATGGAGAAACTCTTGTAGACCATGTCTGGTTCTGAGAGTTTCTCCCTACTGGATGGTTTTTCAGGTTACAACCAAGTTCTAGTTTCAGAGGAAGACTGATTGAAAACTACCTTTTGAACCAACTGGGGAAAATTTTCTTATAAACACATTCCCTTTGGGTTAATCAATGTAGGGGAAGCCTTCCAAAGGGCCATGGACATAGCGTTTCGGGGACTAATAAACAAATGTGTAGTAGTTTATTTGTATGACGTGACTATGTATTCAAAGAATAGAGAAGATCACATCCAACACCAAACCCATATTTTTGAAAGGTGTAGGAAATACAGTATATATTTAAACCCTAAGAAAACTATCTTTGGCGTTGAGGAAGGGAAACTATTAGGTCATATTATATATCAATAAGGACTTCGTATAGAACTAGAATGAATTAGGGCAATAGCTCAGCTTCCATTACCCCACAACAAAAAGTCTATGGAATCCTTCTTTGGGAAAATCAATTTTTTGAGGAAATTCACCCCCCATTTCGCTAAAACCATCAAACCCTTACAAACAATGATCCACAAAGATGTTGTATTTAAGTGGGATGATGAACGGAAAAATGCTTTCAACAATATTAAGACTGCAATATCTCAAGCTCTAGTATTGTGAAGTCCTGACTTTAGCAAATATTTTTTCCTCTACACTTTGTCCTATGACCAATCGTTAGCTGCAGTATTGACTCAGAAGGATGATGATAATAATGAGGCGTTGGTCTCCTTTATGAGCACTAGGGCCGAAATAAAATACCCTGCTATAGACAAACATGATTATGCAATGTACAAGGAAGTAAAACACTTCATATCTTACAACCTAAAAAACCACACCAAAGTTATTGTGCCTCATCCTATAGTTCGATACCTATTCCCTCAAAACTAGATGGGGGAAAGAAGAGGAAAATTGATGGAAATAGTCCAAGAATTTGATCTAGATATAAAACCTGCCAAATTGGTTAAAGGACAAGGATTATGTAAATTGGCAGCTGAAGCCCATGACCAAGTAAATGAATACCCCTGGGTGGGAGAATGAATTAGGATTATGGTATAGTGAAGCTTCATACGTATCCCCATGGAAGGAGTCTTGGTATGGGAAATTATTTGATCTCCCGCATCATGGGAATTTCCTAGAAAACCTAAACCCTAAGGAAAGGAGAGCCCTCAGATGAAAATTGACAAAATATTGTCTCATAAATTCAGTGCTCTTTCGCGTTAATTGTGATAGTGTAATTTTAATATGTCTTGAACGAGAAGACACAGACAAGGTTCATAAAGGATCTCCATGATGGTCCTTTAGGTGGACACTTCACAGGAAATACCACCGCTCACAAAATACTGAGAGCCGACAATTATTGGCCTACTCTGTTCAGGGATGCTCACACATACCCTAGGAGTTGTAAAAATTGTCAAATAAGCATGGGGAGGGAAATGAGAGAAACTATCCCAGTCCAGCCTGTGGCCATCTCTAGGACATTCAAGCAATGGGGGTTAGATATCATAGGATAAATTACACCGAGTTCTTCAAAACAACATTGATACATACCGACTGCCAAAAAATATTTTACGAAATGGGTAGAGGTCGTCCCTCTGACTCATGTAAAAAAAAAGGTAGTGATCCAATTCATAGAACAATAGCTGATCACAAGGTTCAATATGACTTCTGTCCTTGTTAACATATTTTTCTCTAGAGAAAGGAATCATAATCATATACGCTGCAAACTACTATCCACAGGGGAACGGAGTGGAAAAATCAACTAATAAGAACCTAGTGAGGATATTAAAGAAAACAATTGTAGACAACCAGAGGAATTGGCACAGTTCACTTAATAATTCCTTATGGGATTATAGAGTAGCACCAAAAGAAGCTATAGGGAATTCCCCATACTTTCTGGTATACGAACAAGAATCCATTCTCCTGAATAGATTATATCTTCCATCTCTTCAGCTTTCTTAGGAATCTAGAGGACAAGCCTCATCAGTTATTCAACAAATAATTGATACCCTCCTCATGATGGAAGAATAAAGGGAGAAAGAAAAATCAAAGTTCATTCCTCATCAACAAATAGCTAAAAGGTGGTTTGACAAGCATAAGTCTAAAGAGAATAATTTTGAAGTAGGAGACTTAGTCTTGAAATGGGATAGAGTGAATGAGTCGAAAGGAAAACATTCGAAGTTTCAGAATCTATGGCTCAGACCTTTTCAGGTAGCCAAGAAACATGGGATAGGCACATATCAGTTGAAAAATCTGATGGGGGAACTTGACGCCCTCCCGGTGAATGGCCAAGCCCTAAAACAATATTTTTGTTAAAAAAAAATGTATGTGTTTTCATGAAATTTTGTTTTTAGGTAGGCTGATTGCAGAGTCCTTCATTTTTGTTCTCTTGTTATAGTATTTTTTGCGCTTTGAATTGTGTGTTCCACAAGGCATTGGTTGACCTTAGTTCATGTGGTATAACAAACTTTGTTCCTATTATAGCAAGATTTGCATCACCCTATGCAATCTTTCACAGAGGGCCTTATTCCATTTCCCTATGCAGACTTATATTCCATGTTGATAAAATCCAGAGACAAAAATTAATATTTTTCCACTTGTACGCATCTTGCACACTATACAACATGCGTATACGTAGGCTACTCCACTACAACCCATGTACATCAGGATTTGTGCCAGAAAATGAAAATTAAATGTTGGATTTCCATGTCACGATAGGAGATCTCTGATCCTTGGCCTTCCATATACTGGAAACGTTCTGACTTGGCCCTTCAGTTGCATTTTGAAGGATATAAATGGGCCAATTTCGAGCTATGGAAAAGGGAGAAAGAATTCAAATTTGATAGAAACATTACTCTCGAGAAATTATTAATTCATATTGAGTTTGCATCCCTTTGTCCTTTAAGTCTGAACACAGTGTTCAACCCCCAAGCTCTTCCCTTATTGATGGAGAACTCCATCGTATCCCTTATATGAGCTTGCCTTTGGTGGAGGATTGAATTGGTGGAGGCCTAGATGGAAGGAAATTAGTTTCTCGGTTCCAAAACGTGCCGACACGGAAGTCTATAATGTTTTCACTTCTGCTAATCATTTATTAATAGAAATACTCCTTTCCGGTCCAATTGATATCTTGCAAATATATGAGTTATTATCCATGGGCGTATTTGTTATGTATATTAATGGATTATGCTATATAATGTGCTAACCTTTTATATTATCACCATATTCTCTCTTTGATTGTTTTTTGAGAACTTGTTGCAGGTATAAAGCTTTGGGTCAAAGTGCTAAACGGTGAACATCATCGAACATATGGACGAGGTAGGCCTCTTTCTTATCTCTCTTGCATATTGGTTTATATAGCATGATTTTGGGATAGAGTTGACTTCTACATTCATATCCATCTGTTGTGGTTTACCCTACCCATAGAGAGATTTTCCTCGTAACATAATTGGTGACCATACTGGGGATTGATCTTCTTTCTTAGGGTTTGGAGTACTTTTCTCCTTAGATTGCTCTCGTTTGTATTGTGGTTCTTGTTGTATCATTTCTTGACAGTTCCTGTTCACTCTGGGTTTGAGTTTTTAGCCTTTCTCCCTTGCTTGGCCTTGTTTTGAAGCATATACGTGCCTTTTTCCTTGACAATCACGTACATACGCTAGCTGTCTCACTACACGATCTGTATATACGCTTCGTTTTCATGAACAATCGCATACATCAGTTTTCCTTTCTTGTTTGTTGGGTCTGGTGGTTGTTGGGAGGGATTTGATGTTTGCTGAGCCTTCTTAGGTCTCTGTAGTGTCTGTTGAGTGCTTGTGGGATGACATGAAAACCTCTTTTGGTTGAATTTATGGGTGAAGTCTTTCTCATCATATTGTCATTTTTTATTGTCCTTGTACATTGGGCTGGGTGTTTTGTTGCTTGGTATTCTTCTTGAGCTATTTCTTTCGATACACAATATAGTTTATATATCAAGTTCCTTATCAGTCCATGCATTTTATTTTTAGTATATTGAAAATACAAAAAAAATAGGCATTTTCATTGCTTAGCATTTTTGTCTTTTGGAGTCTTTTTCATTAGCTTAGTGCATATAGTGAAAGATTGCATTTTACTTCAGAATTGCAGAGTTGAATTTGAAAATTGCATTGGTTTTTAGAAGCATATCATTCATTGAAAGTTAAAGTTAGGAATTTGCATTATTTTCATATTTAATTTTCTTGTAGAGTCATAACACCATGAGTTTCACTACCATGCCTTTTTGAGTAATCACGACCATTAAAATTAACGCTATAATTTAAAATTGATTAGTCACGATTTTATTTTCTAGGGTGCACAAACTAGCCTAGGATTTAGTTCCTTGGAAGAGGATTTTTGTGAGTAAATTTCTCCAAGGCAATTAAATAAACATATGTGTCTAAGTCAAGGAGTGGATAAATTCATTGTATAATTGGTAAGATCAGGAGGCTCTGCTCACACTAGAGTTAATCATGAGGTCACACGAAGTTGGTTGAAGGGATATCCCCCTGATACCTTCCTAGCGTTAAAGATATTTCTGGGGATCTATTTGTATCTGGGGATCTTGCTAGTTCCTTTACCTCCGTGAGAGGCAGTACATTCAAGGTTTTAGGCTTTGCTACCCTGCCCATATGGTGGACCTGACTTACGACTGCTCGACTGTGCATCGGTTATACAATGGTTTATTAGTTTCTTGACTTAGGTGTCTTATAGGTTACTTGCAGGGGTTATTCTACATGTACCCTGAGTCAGATAAGGTTCGGACAACACACAACCTTTATGGAGAATTACCTCTCTGGGGGGATTTGACTGACTATTTGTTAATCCCACAAGGGCCCTTATAACTTATTATGTTACCTCCTATCTTTAGCAGGGAGTCTCAGGCCCCTCTTGGGAGAGACATACCTTCTTTAGGGAGGGAGGCCACTCAACCACTTTACCCCGTTTGCATGCATATTGGCCGTTTGACTTTTGGTGTGCTCTTTGATTACTAGTTGGCCTTAGGATGTATATATATTTTTTATATTTAGAGTCTTAAGTCATTGTGGAGTCAGACCAACCTCCCCGTCGGTCCCGTCGCTTGTTATAGTTACCACCAGATTCCAAGTCTTTTCTTTCTGAAATGCGTAGAGTTATTAGGAGTGGTACACACACATCCATTGTTCAGACTTGTGATTCTAAAAGGATGTGTACTGAAACTAGTCTTCAAAATACCGGGATCCAGTCGAATCCCATACCTACTATAGTTAATGGCACCCCTTCAACTCCTACAACCTCCATGGTTGTAGTGATGGAGGAACCTATCATTACTATGGCCCAGCCTATAGTAAATGCTCAAGCTACCACCTAGAACCCTTTTGGGTCTCTTGGTCACTCACCAGGCTACAATGTTCAATCCATCCCTATGGCTTCTAGTAGTTTTTATTATGGTATGCCTAAATTTACTTTGCAGTTTTTGAAATCCATCCCAGCTGATGGCCTTAATGCTAGCATTGGGCTTGGGGGCAGTACACCTCCCTGCACTCCTTTTTCGTTTGGTGGATATAAAATCCCTCAAATGACTCCTAATATGGGAGGCTTCCCTACATTTAACCCTAGGTCTAATCCTCTTGCTTCTAGGTGGAACAACCAGCCTCACGGACAAGCTTCGACTCAAGTTTCCTCCGAAAAACCTACCTCCTCGGTGCAGATTCCAACCAATAATTTTGGCATGACGAATCCACCTCTATCCTCTGGATTCCCACCTGGAGGAGGTCAATTTTACGCTTTGGGAAACCCCCAAACCCGGATCTAATCCGGCTTGGGGGAATTTCTATAATCCTCAACAGAACATTCCTGCTGGAATGATGCCCAACCAACCTTTTATGAATAAGCCTCGAGGAGGGCCTTATAATCCCGAACAGGGCCATGGTGTTTACCAGAACCCTAGATGGCCTGCAGTTCCTCAAGAACAATCTTTCCCGGGAGCTTGGGGCCAGATATTGCAACCCCGTCTCCCTTTTCTGGCCATGATTAATCTGCCAAACTTGTCTAAGTTTATGAACACCCCAATGAGTCATGATCCTACATGGCCCCCCATCCCCAGCAAGCTTCCTTAGAACATTCCTAAGTTCGAGGGTAAGAATGGAGAGGATCCTGGTGATCACGTCACTACCTTTCATCTTTGGTGTTCATCGAATTCCCTTAATGACGATTCTATTCGTTTGAGATTATTTCAACGCACCCTCATTGGAGTTGCTGAAAAATGGTATATTAAGCTACGCAGGGGGGCATATGGGACCTTTAGTTAGTTGGTAATGGTCTTCCTTAACCACTTCTAGTTTCCCATTCGTTATGATGTTGGCCTAGAACTACTATCGACTTTATGCCAGGACACCGCCACTAATATCTCGGATCATATCTAGGAGTGGCATAGATGGAAGAGGTTGATTAAGGCCCCTATACCCCCAGAATTCCTTTTAGAATGGTTCCTTAAGTATTTTCATTCTCCTATCTCGAAGGACATTGCTACTTCCAGGGTTATCATTGACAAAGAAGTGATCTTTAGAGCCCAACAATTATATCTAATAGACACTCAGTTTAGGATATTACACCACCTTGTTCCCGACGCACCGTGGTCAAATTACAACCCTAGATGAAATCTCAGACCTCATGCTAATGGAATTGTAGGTTTTGGTAATATAAGATCCACAGACTTGGTGACAAGCCATTTGAAAGAGTTGTCTCTAGATGGGCCTGCAGGAGGTCAAACTTCGTTTGTGTCTTCCAATCCCACTCGGTCGATGGATGTACTTTCCGTGCAATCGTCGACCAACCCAAATGGTAACCAACAACTAGGAGGGAATAAGAAGAAAGGACATAATACTCATAAGGGTGGGAAAAATGGTAATAAACCCAAGGACAATAATAATAATGAGAAGACGGGTAATAATGTTGGAGAGGGAAAACGAGAAAGACGTAAGGTGAAGTTTCCCTATAAGCTTTGCACATATGATCACCTTACCCATTTGTGCCCCAAACTTGTGGAAGTTGCAAGGATATTATCTCTACTGCCCATCATGATGACGAATCCATTCCCACATAACCAACACATGGCCTTGAGTTCCTCAAATACAAAAAATGTAGCTCGTGGGAGTCAAAACCCGTTGTTGCAAGATGGCAACCATTTGTGTATCAATATGGTCGATGTGAAAATCAATGTAGCCACTCGATCTCAAGATTATAGATCTTCACAACCTATTGCTAGTCTATAATATCATCCTCCTCCTTGGTAGACGAACTTACAGATTGAAAAACTAGAATCACTTCCTCATATTCCGAAAGGAGTACTCAAGTGCTCTACCCACAATCCTGATGCTAGAGCCACCCAGAACTACTCTATTGTTGAGGACCTGGGTCAAACCCCATGTGCAATGTCGCGTTTGGAGGTACTCCAGATGTGTCCTTCAAAGAGGAATGCCTTGATATCTACTTTAGGAACTCTAGAACCCAGTAGCTTAAAAGTTATCAATTTTTACATCACAGATGTGAAGCCTCACTTGCCTTACCATGTGGCTTTCCAAATTCATGTGGAGTACTCAAAGTATACCATCAAATGTGCGGTTGTTGATGAAGGCACTGCTACGTGTGTGATGTCCCTGATCTGTTGGAAAGCTCTTGGTTCTTTGACTCTTTCCAAGTCATCAAACATGTTGATTGATTTTGATGGTCATTCCTTCTTCCCTCATGGTATTCTTCTTGCCTTTCCATTCTAGTTAGGTGGTAAGATGGTAGAGGTCGAGGTCGAGGTAGTTGATGCACCTCTTGATTATAACTTGTTACTAGGATGCAATTTGACCTATGCTATGTTCATTGTCGTATCGTTCGTCTTACGCACTCTTTGTTTTCCTCATGAAGGGAAGATCATGATGATCAACCAGTTATCCTTTGCAGACGCTAGTCCTAATGCATCTGTTGGATAGTCAATTCCTATGATCAACAATTCTTAGCCGAAAAATGATAATATCGGTGTTGGAATTTATTCTTCCCTCATGGGTACTTTCGATTTCATGGCATCGATTCACCATGTTAAGTAGGCCTATTTTGACAGGGAGGTCCATTCCTTTCCGCACTTCCTATTTTAGTGATCTGTGCACCCTACCTTCCCCGACTTTGTCTTGTGAAGGTTAGCTTCATGATGGAATGGCCATGCCACTAGAAACAACGAATATTGTGTATCAAGTTGTTCTTGACTCTTCCACCAATCCTGATCCTGTTTCCTCACCGACGGACAAGGAGGATCCCATTCTTAGGCCCGTGTGGGCCACTTCATTGTCTTGTTGACATGATTTCCTAGATGAGACTTTGAATTCGGACGAAGTTATCATCAAAGTCATGAATGGTTCCGACAGACCTTGGGATGATATGCATCATCACTCTCATTTTCTCCCAGATCTTGAAAGAATAAAACAAGATGAATTTCGATCTACTTTGAGTGAGATAGTCGGTCACACCGTAGTTCCACTTGATACACACAACATTTATGCCAAAGGAAACATGGAAAGTATTTATCCTACCATCACGATCGATATCTCTCATACCCCTGGCAAGATTGAAAACGTAAATATCGGTGTGGATTGCTTTCCAGAAGAAATCCTGATCTACATCAAACCCTTCAAGGAATTTCCAGATGTATTTTTTTTTTCATATGAAGATGCCAGGAATTGACCCTCGGATTTTCGAACATGATATTAGAACTTATCCGGATGATAAACATGTTCGAAAACGTCTTAGAGCTGTAAATCCCTGGAAGGCCCCTGCTATTAAGGTAGAGGTGGAAAAGCTACTTAATGCTAGCTTCATCTACCTGGTTCCCTTGACTGAATGGGTATCCAACCCCATTCTTGTGAATAAGAAGCAAGGAACTATCTATGTATGTATGGAATTTCATGACCTAAACATGGTCTGTCCTAAATATAACTTCCCCACACCTTTCATCAATCAGATTCTTGACAAGTGTGCGGGAAGTGAAGTAATTTCTTTTATGGACAGATTTTAAAGGTATAACCAAATTCAAATCAAACTTGAGGATCAACACAAGATGACATTTATTTGTCCTTGGGGTACTTTTTCGTACTGGAAAATGCCTTTCGGCCTTAAAAACGCCGGAGCAACCTTCCAGCGTGACATGAATTTCTCTTTTCACGATCTTAAGCACATAGTTGAAGCTTACCTTGATGATCTTGTTGTTCACTCTCACAAGAGAGACGATCACGCTACACACCTTCAGACTGTTTTTGAAAGATGTCGTTACTATAGAATCTGGTTGAACCCTCACAAGTGCATCTTTTGCATTAAGTCTGGTTGTCTTTTGGGATTTCTAGTTTTCGAGACCGAGATCATGGTAGATGCACTAAAGGTTGAGGCAATACTTTGATTTCCTTCCCCATGCACGATTAGACAACTTCAGGGTTTACAGGGGAAAGATAACTTTCTTCATTGGTTTATAGTGAATTATGCCAATATCACTAAGGGTTTCATGCGTCTCATGAAGAAGGACACCCAATTTAGCTGGGATGAGCGAGCCCAAGAAATCCTTGGTGTCGGTGCCTCTGCTCTCATGACTACAGTAGTGACTACTTTATTTATATCGCCGCGTCTCAGGAGACGTTTGGTATGGTTCTAGTTCAGGAGGATGATGAGCTTTGTGAGCACATCATCTACTATCTTAGTTGAAATTTAGTCGATCCTGAGCTTAATTATTATCACATTGAAAAGATAGCTTTGGTTGTTGTTCACACAGTCCAGTGTTTGCGTCATTATATATTTCTTTGCAAGACTACTGTGGTTGCCTATGTCAATCCATTTCAATACGTCCTTACTAGGCATATCATAGGGGGAAAATATAATAAACAGATTGTCATTTTAAAAGAGTTTGATCTCAATTTCTCTTCTGAGAAATCCAAGAAATCACTAGTCTTCGTGGAGTTAATATACAATTTTCCATGATTGGATGAGGATGTTATCCATGTTGATTCATTTGTGGATGAACACATTTTTCTCATCTCTTTGTCTGACCCCTGGTATGGAGACATTGTTCTCTATCTTTAAACCTTGAATTTCCCTCAACATCTCTCATGAGATGACCGATGACGTATAAGATACCAAGCTAAGAAATATACTATCGTCGGTGATACTTTGTATCACTGAGGAATAGATAATATCTTGCATCATTGTTTCACTCACAGAGAGGTCGAGTCAGTCCTAAATGATTTCCACAATGGGGGCTTGTGGTGGTCACCTATCGGGGCTTGCGACAACCCAAAATATTTTGCGAGCTGGTTATTTCTAGCCTACTATCTTTAAAGATTGTATTGAATCGGTTAAGAAGTGTCACCCCTGCCAGGTGTTCACTTGAAAAATGCGCTCGCATCCAGTCCCTCTTCACCTAGTCATTACCTTCGGTCCCTTCACCAAGTGGGGCATGGATTTCATAGATTGCAACCCAACTTCAACTGGGGGGAATCAACACATTATCGTGGTCGTCGAATACTTTACTAAGTGGGATGAGGCCATGCCTGCAGTTAAGTCTGATGGGAAGACTACAACCTTCTTCGTATTCAATTAAATTATCTCCTGATTCGGTATCTCGAGTGAGATTATCACTGATCATGGTAGTCACTTTCAAAACAAAATGATGGAAGAACTAGAATCTAAGATAGGGTTTAGACATGGTCATTTTTCTCCTTATTACCCCCAGGAAAATGGACAAGTAGAGGCCATCAACAAGTCTCTCAAGATCATTTTGCAAAAAAACTTCAGTCAGAGTAAGTCTGACTGGCACATCATGCTATATCCCGCACTCTGGGCATACCAAACCTCAGTTAAGACTACTGTTGGATTTTCCCCTTTCCAGTTAGTACATGGTGTGGAGTCGATTTTACCTATTGAATGTGAAACCCCTTCTCTTAAGTTGGTAGTTGTTCTCCTAACTGACACTTACGATCTCAAGAGACGCCTTGTATACCTAGAGAGTCTTGACGAGGAACATCGAGATGCCTTTACAACTATCAAGTAAAACAAGAAATGTGTCAAGGTCCAATAGGATAAGTCTGTCTATCCTCGATTGTACACTGAGGTGACTTGGTTCTCTTGTATGATCAAGCCAAAGAACCACTAGGGGTAGGAAAGTTTAAACCCATGTGGCACAGTCCTTATATCATCCGACGTGTTCTAGAAAAAGGATCCTATGAGTTAGAATATTATGAAGGAAATATGTTGTCCGAGCCCAAGAATGGGCTCTACTTGAAAAAATATTACACTTGAGCCCCAAGATTGGGTGAAACTATTTGTATACTAATGTAATTTAGTGTATATATATTTTTTCCCTTTCTTTCCATCTTCAGCTTGCTTATTGATTTTTTTCTCGGTTGGTAGATGTCAATGGAGTCTTTGGTCTACCTAGGATTCGCAGATGGAGCCAGTCATCATACACAGAACTTGGCTTCCACCGCTTGGGTAGTTTACTCACCCGAGGGTCTACTGGTGTCTTCAGTTCGAGTATTCCTAGGGCAATCCATGAAAAATGTGGCCGAATATAACGTTGTTATAGAACTTTTGCACTATTCTATCTCACATCGTATTTTATCTTTATAGGTTCACCTAGATTCCCATTTAGTAGTATGTCAGTTGAATGATAGTTATCGCATGTTTGATCCTACTTTACTCTGATGATTCCTACGGGTACGTCTTTTAGAAAGACAGTTTGATTTTATTACATATTATCACATTCCTAGGAGTTCTAATCATGTCGTGGACTCTTATGCTAATTTTGTTTTAGATTGGAATTTGTCACATAAATAAAGCAAATAAAACCACATCATCAATGTACACATTGTAAAATATAAGTAAAGTCAAAGATTCCTTTTTATATATATTTCAAAAAATATGGTGTTTATAGTACAAAATTAGGGCTAGTACCCTCAATACACATATACAGCCGGTACTACAATATCCCACGACATCGACACCTGTGGCACCAGATGTGTGTCATGGTAACAAACTACGACATTTGTAAGACACTGAAAGAGTCACACCCATGCTCTGGGTACACCAACCACCTATCACTGCATGGCTTCAGGAAGATCCTCTACCTGAAGCATGAGAATCCTATGATTCAAATGCGACAGGTTACCCTGCACATTTTGTAGGACTCTCTCGGCTTCTCCTCCCTCCCCCTCGTCTCCCCGGTTCCTCCTTCAATTTTGAGGAAACCCTTTTGGTCATCATGGACCCACGTCTGCATTACACAAGTGTCTAGTTAATAATTAAGCACCATCCAAAAATATTTTTGTTCCATTATACAAAAATACAAAACAAATGAAATATTTAAAACATTTGACATACCTATGTCACCGTAGGAAATCCTTGGTGCAAGTGGCATGTCCAGATCTCCTCGAAAGTCTATCCCTGCATAGGGATATTCATCTAAGGCAATGACCTAGTCACTGCCACTAGTAGAAGAAATCCTCATTGTAGGGTGTTGACACCCTACCTCCCCCCTGCCGCCTCATTACCTCAGTCCACCATGCCATGGCTGGATCACGAGGTCCTCTAGGAAGAATCTCAACTCTAGGTCCTAGACCTGGAACCCACTCGAAAAATAAATTGCATCGGATAGAGGCAAACCAAAAATTTCTCTCACCTCCCTGTTTTCACTTTGTCAACTGGCTCTTCATATTTTCCAGGAGTGAGGTACACCCTTCATATACTCTGGGTCTCATACATTGCACTGCGTAGAACATGAGCGACCTCTATGCCTGGTGCAATGAGTTCAAACCTGTGATCCTGGTCAATACGAGGAAAATAATATTTAGGCTGAGATTGTTTATTGCCCAGATAGGGATTTGAATCCCCATCTTAGGAGTCCTTGCTACATAGTGAGAATTGATATACTCCTCTGTTTTCATTCTGATCCCCGCCCCTTGTGATTTGAGGTTTACAACCTCTCCTCGACGTGATAGACCAGTCAAAAAGTAAATGTCCTCTACTTCAATTCTCAATGGTTGCCCATCGAGATTGAATCTTTCACTCTCGGGGTCCCAGTAACCCACAAGCATCTCAAGAAACCTCACTTAGGTTCTCATTACTTTGAGCTAACAAAATTTATTCAATCCACATCTCTTTAAGGCCATTTGGGCCCCTAGATCTTGATCTACAACATCATCGACCTCCTCGTTCTCTCCTTCTCTCCATTCAAGAACCATCCTGCCAAGGACAAATAAAAAATTGAGTTAGAATTCTTAAAAATTATTGTTTGCGTTTCTGTACCTGGTCTACTTTAATTACAGTCGCATATAGGGCTTGATATATGCTTCCTGTAGTTTACAAAAGAGTGTATAACTCATCGTATATGCGACCTGATTGAAGACAACCTGCATACACCGAAATTCACATTTTTCACCCTCAACAACTAAACATTTGGAACCTAATTCAAAAATATAATCCACTTGAAATGAAGAGGAAGGGAAGTAGAATTACCTAGTCCAGACAGTTGCTAATTTCCTTTCCTGATTCTCCCGCAATCATCATTTGAATCTTAGAGGTATTTTGGTCCAATTTGCACTAATTGGGTAAAAAATCAAAACAATATAGTAATTTTTTATTTTGTTACTATTTATAAACTCCTTTTACCCACTTTCTATAGTTTTAAGCCATTTTTTCACCTAATGGACTAATACAAGAGTGGATTGAGTTGGTTTTTGTAGTTTTTACCAGGGATTCTTGCGAATTTCAATGTTATGTTGGTCGTTCGTCACCACGGGCAGGTATTTTCACTACCCAACATATAGGATAGGTACCCACTCCATCAAGCATTTTCGCATTATCCTATATCCATCACTTGTTATGCTTTAGGTACAAACCCATTTGTTGCGACAAAAAACCTTCCATTTTCTATAAGTAGTGTCGTTATCAAGTGGTAGAAACTTACCAAACATGGGTTCCCTAGTTAGATCTTCTATTGCATTTGGTGCCCATGTCGAGATTTTTCCCTTAGGACCAGGAGTCCCTTATAGATAATACATGACTTTATGCTGAGCCTCATTTATCACTCATAAAAATGTTGCTTCATACCCCGAGGACTCCCAAACGAGTTTAATTTAAGTCCTTTTCCAACTCGTCTTTAAAAAGAAAAATTATTTCTGAGTGATTTGTCCCTTTGACACTCGTTAAATTGGACTTGAAGGTCGTGAGTCTTAGTTAATCTCTTTTCTGACTCATTTTCAAAAAGTGAAATGATTGCTGAGTGAACTTGTCTCTTTCACACTCGTAAATTGGATTTGAAAAGACGTCTATTTGGCACAAATTTATCCCTTTTTCACACCAAATAGACTAAAAGACATAGAAAAGGAAATTGTTTTGGCATCAAGTTGTGATTGCATCTCATGCCTTTGCTTGCAGTATTGAGCCTATAGCCGGTTCTCTCTTTTCATTATAAACAGTTTTCCTCAACAATATTTTCATCCTCAACCAAGCAAAGCCTTGTTTATATCCTTCACAATTTGACACCCTATACCTAGGAGGGAACATTCCCCCAAGTGTCCATCTTACACTTGCATTTCCCTACATTGAAAATAGGTATGTTCCACTACTATAACTAGTTTTTCTTACTTGCAACACTCGTTTCCTCCTCTGTATCATAGCATTCATTTGTCTATGAAAAAATAAAAATAAAAATGCATGGGAAGGGAGTATTATCTTATGTTGGAAGCAGTCGTGTTGCCTTTGAACAGAGCACAAAGTTATTGAGTCCATTCATCATCATAATTTTTGGATTAGCATGGCCTTAGGAAGCTGAGCTCATTACAGAGTCTTCTCTATCGACTCATTACTCTTCCAGTCCCTATAGAGAATTTCATTGATGCCTCCTGCATATTATGGTTTCATTATTAGGTCTATGCTGCCAGAGTCCTCCATATGTCTCATGCTCTTATTCAATGGAAGTCTATCAACCTGTGTTAGCCACTCTTAATAACTCTTGACTTTTCATGTCAGCCATACCCTCAGTTTGTCTCAGAGTCACATGATACTGTAGTCCTATCATGCACCCTGGCCCTACTTTCATCATTGGTAGGTAACCTTGAACCTAGCAGTCGACATTTCATCATTGGTCATTGACTGGGTGGTTTCCCTTGTGTTCGATGGCAAGAAATCTATCCACTCATTGGGATTCATGATGTGTCTTGGATTCCATTAGCCTTATTGGTGGTTTCCTCTCCTTTATCAACAGTTTTCATCATTGGTTGTTATTCAAAGGTTCTTTTTCATGTACCGCTTGCATTTGGCACACGTGAAAGACACACAGGGTTGTTCGTTCATGAACATGTTCTTCATCTGATTTCCACCAAATAATGAAGCTCTTGATTTGTACCTCATGCTGAATGATGAGAGATGTGTTAATCCTCTCCTTTCAGCAGGTCTCTTTCCATCGACTTCAGCTCATTTATTCTAGAAACGAGACCTAGAGTCTTATGAGTACCTTGAGGCTTGCAGTCATTAGTGGAAGGCTCTCTCGCCATTGACAATTGGGAATAAATCAATGTCTATTGATCGATGGATTCTTCAGGTGTTCAACACCAGCTCCTTTATTCACACTTGTAAGAATGTACTCAGTGCCTTGATACCTACTTTCATTATCGGTAGGATGTCTCGTGTTTGTTAATGGTATACCTCAATGAGCGGTAATCAAATGATGTCTCATTGTGTTCGAACTCAACTCCTTTATTTGAATTATGTAGACTTGCACCCTGGAGGATTGCATAGAATACTTGAAGACATCACTACGTGGCCACATATTTCCTGAGCTGTTTCTTCCTTTTCATTGGACCAATACCTATATGACTGCAGTGATCATGGGAGATCAAATTGTACTCCATGGTAGACATATTTCTTCAGATTGGTTTTGAGACTGGTTCTACTGGGCCTTGTTCATGACTATGACAACTTTTGGCATGTAACCACATTTGTATTTTCCTATTCATGGCCATGGACACTTGTTTGGTATATTTTTCACATGGATGTGCAGTGTAATTTTATTGGCAGCCATGTATGAAAAATCAGTGCAGACTGTAATGAGCAATGAGTTCATCCAGCTGGTCCCCCACCACTCCACTTCTAGCTTATTTATAATGTATTTCAGCCATCATAGATGCTCCTATGACCTCACACATTAGGGGGCATCTGTTATAGAAAGGTTTTCCTCACCCTATGCAATATTGCACAAAGGGCCTTATTCCATTTCCCTATGTAGACTTATCTTCCTTGTTGATAAAATCTAGAGACAAAAATTAATATTTTTCCACTTGTACACATCTTGCACACTATACACCATGCGTATATGCAGGTTGCTCCACTACAGCCTGCGTACATTGATATTTGTGCCAGAAAATGAAATTAAATGTCAGGTTTCCATGTCACAAAAGGAGAACTTTGACCCTTATCCTTCCATATACTAGAAACGTTCTGAATCGACCCTTAAGTTCCATTTTGAAGGCTATAAATGGGCCAATTCTGAGTTATGGAAAAGGGAGAAAGAATTCAACTTTGAGAGAAAAGTTACTCTGGAGAAATTATTACTTCATATTGAGTCTGCATCCATTTTTCCTTTAAGTCTGAACATAGTGTTCATCCCCCAAGCTCTTCCCTTATTGATGGAGAACTCCATTGTCTCCCTTCAATGAGCTTGCCTTTGGTGGAGGATTGAAGTGGTGGAGGCCCAACTGGAAGGAACTTAGTTTATCAGTTTTGAACCGTGCCAACATGGAAGTCTGTAATGTTTTCACTTCTGCTGATCATTTATTAATAGAAATACTCCTTTCCCGTCCAATTTATATCTTGCAAATATATTAGTTATTATCCATGGGCATATTTGTTATGTATATTAATGGATTATGCTATATAATGTGATAACCTTTTATATTATCACTATATGCTTTCTTTGCTTGTTTGTTGAGAACTTGTTGCAGGTATAAAGATTTGGGTCAAAGTGCTCAACGATGGACATGATCGAACATCTGGACGAGGTAGGCCTCTTTCTTATCTGGCTTGCATATTGGTTTATATAGCATGTTTTTGGGATAGAGTTGATTTCTGCAGTCATATCCGTCTTTTGTGGTTTACCCTATCCATAAAGAGTTTTCCCTCCTAACAGTTCCTGACTCATGCTTACATACAACATAAGAAGGGCTAGGAGAATTGCAGTTGTTTTGAGGGAGTTATGTATCTAATATTTGAAAACAAACAACCTTGGAAAAGTGATAAAGTGTCTTTCTGGTGGTCTAGTAAAACCTAAAGGGAAATATGGTAAGCTGGAAAGGACCACATGTACCTCAAGACAGAGGTAGAAAAAATCCATCTTAACCATCTCATTTTTTCAAATAACAGATGTCCTCCTCTCCCACTCTCTCAGGGAATTCTGCCAAAATAAAATCAATTATATCAAATAAGTGCAAAGTGGGAGAGGGTATGTAGATAACTCTGTCGGGGCTATGGAAGCTTGCTGGCAGTAGAGCAAGGTATGTGATGTCGGGGTGACTCCGCCAGGGCTATGGAAACTTGCTGGCAGCGGAGCAACATCGTATCAAGTGAATGATGATAATTGAAAGGCATGATTCCAGTGAATGATTTACTCGACTCTTGTCAAGAGAGGGAATCGGTCATGGTTAAATGAAACGAAGGAGGAATAAAGGTTGAAACCCCATAGGCAGGCCAGAATTCACTAACTAGGGAATTTCAAACGCAAGGATAGAAGAGGCTTTGATAAAAAACTAGTTAAGTTCTTAACCAGCTTCTGCATCAGCTCAGCCCGGGGAAGGAAAAAAGATTCTTCTTTCACCCAGTAAGTCGCCATTTGTTGAGCACTCAACACACCGTAAAAGCCTTATCAAATTTTGTCACTTTTTGGGTACCACTTGTTTTCTTCACTGTTTGACTCGATTTCATTTTGGGAAATGGTTATCTTTGTTTATTTCCATGTCTCATATCACCTAGTCATTTTTGTTTGAACTTGTGAAAAACCATGTCTAAAATACCTTAACACTCGAATTAAGAATCGATAGCTAAACAATGCACCTGATGCGCTCAGGTTCAACGTCGGAAAGAGTTCAAGTAAGTAAGGGAACCACACAAAGACAATAGTTGTTCAACACTGATTCTCATGGCCATGAATAGAAGGTGGTTTGGTTTTCATAAGTTATTCGCATAAATGTTCAAGAGATAGCCGATCCCCTTCGCCATCGAAAAAATATGAGAAAGACAGATGTTTAAAAAGGATGTAAATAAATTGTCGATAGTCGATGTCTGATGCGCTTTATCGGGGTCGGGGAAATCCAAAAAAGGTCACAAAAATCATTTCGACTGTGATAAATCTATCTTAGTTCACCGATCCCCAATGAGTTTTCAGCATCGAGACTTTTTCGAGGGAGACGATCTGAGAGCACTTGGGTATGTTTATCATCGATCATCGATCCTTGACACTTTCGGGAGTTGGTGAGTTAGGTTTGGGCTTAGAAACATATGGATTAAATAAATTATAGACTCCAACTGACACGAGCGAATGAAGTCACTAGTCTTGAATGCCACGTGGCTTTACCACGTAAGAGGGTCGTACGATCTAGTTTTATCCCGAGTCATTTTTGGCTCCCTAGGTCTTAGTCACACCCCTAGTAAGCTTTTCCATGTCAGATATGTACGACAAGATCGATCTACATCGGATCTTTTGCAGGAGGATATCAAAAAAAATGTTCACAGCACAATTCTGACCCCCGATCTAGCAATTGAAACAGAGAAACGATGGGACATTTGTGACATTAGATATGATCAAATTTTGGACATTTAAGGAACTAGTTAATTCCCGATCTCGCATTAGTTTCTATACAATGCACCAATTAGACAACAACAATTTGAAATCTCCGATAGACCACATTACCACCCATGCCTCCTCCGTCAACCCACGATGAATTTAAGTTTGAACATCTTTGAAGATCTAGCAATTTCACTCTTGCGCTTTATCGTGATCAGGGAAATCCCAAAAAAGGTCACAACAATAATTTTGACCACGATAAATCTATCTCATATTGCCAATCCCTGATGGGTTTTTGGCATCGGGACTTTTTCGAGGGAGACGATCCGAGAGCAGTTGGGTAGGTTTATCATCGATCGCTGATCCTTGACACTTTCGGGTGTCAAGGAGTTAGGTTTGGGTTTAGAAATGTATGGATTAAAGAAATTCTAGACTTTGACTGACATGAGCGAATGAAGTCACTAGTATCGAATTCCATGTGGCTTTACCATGTAAGAGGGTTGTACGGTCTAGTTTTATCCCGAGTCATTTTTGGATCCCTAGGTCCTAGTCATGCCTCCTAGTCATCTTTTCCATGTCCTATCTGTACGACAAGATCGATCAGCATCAAATATTTTGAAGGAGGATATAAACAAAAATGTTCACAACACAATCCTGACCCCCGATCCACCAACTAAAAGAGAAAAATGATGGGACATTTTTGGTATTAGATATGATCAGATTTTGGACTTTTAAGGAACTGGTTAATGCCCAATACCACATTAGTTTCTACCCCGTGCACTGATTAGACAACACCATTTTGAAATCACTGATAGAACACATTACCACCCACACCCCTGTTTTCAACCCACGATGAATTTAAGCTTGAACATCTCTAAAGATCTGGCGACATATTTGTTGAAATCTCACTCATAAGTTGAATTGAATGGCTGATGCAACACGATAATTCCATCCCTGTTTAAATCTCTAGAACAGTTTTTGAACAAATTCATTCTACGCGTAAGTTGAATTCTAGAGCATCCGAAGGAGAAAAGTGAGTGACTCAAGACTGTGTTTCCCCTTTTGATTATCAAAGCCAAGTTTAACAAGCTTCAGAGGTATGTATCCAATTCTGTCAATTCGTTGGTTATAATTTATATATGTGCACCTGATTTTATTGCACAATCTCTAAACTATGTTATAGTTGTAGGTAATATGCCGCCGAGAAGGCCCACCAAGCAGTGGAAATAATTGATTACATCAGCGCAGTTCAAAAGGGTCGAGATGATGAAGAGCATGACATTCGGGTGCTGAGGGACAACAACATAGATTAGATAAGGAAAGAGGTCGAATACTAGGTGAAAATGGCGCAAGAACCTCAGCGGGAGATTCAAGAGAAATGGGCCAATTGCGAAAGAATCTGGGTCAAGATTAATCAGGAGATGAAAGACATCGGTCTCCTAGATTTTGACTCACCCGAGGAATTTGGTGACTTGCATGACCTAGTCAAACAAGATGCAGAAAAAGACTTGGTGTGGACTGCATAGATAGAAAAGGTGGAAAACATGGTGTCAGGACAAGTACAATAGTTCATGGAACACTTGATCAAGGCTCAAACAATGTTACAACATTTAAGGGTCATAATAGTCAAGTATCAAGCATAAGAAGTAGAAGTAAAGGAGATCCTTTTGGCCCCGATGGACTAACATAGATTCTCGTATGCCAACACATGTGAGGAACTTTTTGTCAAATGGTTAGAGTATGAGAAGAGTCATCCACTCTAGTGAAACCATTTAATGACTCTTAGAAGACAGAGAGATGAAAGTGCCATGTGACGATGTTTTGTTTTACTTAGATTGCACTTTTGATAGTTATTTTTAGTTAATGATTTGTTGTAAATAAAATGATTGACCTTTTAGAAAAGGTCGATGATTTTGGCAAAGACCCTCATTTTTGGGATTGTAAAGAACTATTTCAGAACTAATTTAATTGATAAGTCATGTTTAGGAACGAAGCAAAATTTATATTTTACATCAAATGCGTGTGTGATTGGATCATAAGGAAGAATTACTTCTGACCTTATCTCATGAATGGATTCTCTAATGAGTAAGAGTTTTTGAATCTATTGATAAGTTAGTTGATTCAATATTTGTATAGTTCTTGTCTCTAATGATGGAAATAAAATCGTTGTGTTAATGTGTGATTAATGGTTAGATCTAAGGAAACTATTTTTATTACCATCATTTTATTGCATGTGTGTTTTCTTTCGATAATTGTATCTCAATCAATAATTAAAATACCAACAAGTTGATGTATTAGTACTAGGCTTGTCACACGTATGAAAATATTTGTCTGCATGCTGGAGCACGATGGTTATCCAAAGATTAACCTTCTTCAATAGTTAATATTTCCCCTTTTACCCAGCTGGTTTATACCAACAGACATCTTTGGTAGACCCAACTAATAAAAGAGAATACAAAAGAGAATGTCCAAATTGAAGGAAGAATTTTCATAAGAAGTTATCATGTCAATCACTATGTAAAGCCCATCGATTATTTGGCCGGATCGGAAAATTTGTAGAAATATTCCACTATCAAACGCTGCAGAGTCTAATTGGGCCATGGTGGTGGGTATGGTTCCTGCTGTTGAGTTAGAGGGATTTAGGACCCCTCAAAAAAATGTTTCTTCACTAGTGCTTCATTGTTCATCAATGAAATCTTCCCAATTTGCATATGTGTAGGCAATAAGTTATATATCATTTCCTTTTGGATACCATAATCCAAAATCTTTTGTTCCTTTGAGATATCTGAAAATCCTTTTCACTACTAAGAAATGTGATTCCATTGGTGCTTCTTGAAATCGTGCCACCTGTCCAACTACCTACATTACATCTAGTCTACATGTTGTCACATATAGTAAGCTACCAATCATTGACCTATATTTCCTCTGGTCTGTAGAATTTGAATCATTATCTTTTCTCAACTTGCAACTGGTTTGCATAGGAGTGGTAACTATTTTGCAATATTCCATTTTGAACTTATTTAGCATTTCTATGATATACTTAATTTGAGAAATACAAATTCCTTGGTTTCTTTGACATATATGAACACCCAAAAAGAAGGATAGTTCTCTGAGTAATGATATTTCAAATTCATTCTTCATATCCTTTGAAATTTTTGGCTTAACCTATCATCAGTACTTCCAAAAATAATATCATCAATATAAACTTCAATTAATAAAATACCATCTTGAGTTACCTTGATGTAGAGGTTGTTGTATGCAATTCCTTTTCTGAACCCTACCAGTTGTAGATATTTATCCAGTCTAGAGTACCATGCTCTAGGAACCTGTTGTTCAATTTAGACTTCTTCTTGAAGTTCCTCGTTCATAAAATCTAATTTCACGTCCATATTTGTCCATACTGTTCAAGACTCTGCTACAGAACTGTCCACAATTTTGACTCATATGTCACTATACTATCATGAAGTACTGCTATAGTTGATTAATCTATCATATTGTACTTCTTCTAACTGAATGCATTGAATCTGTCTACTCAAAATTTTCAAGCTTCTCGAAGGATGGTTCTCTGGTCTGTCTCAGCTACCGCATAGACTCCCCTTGTCTATTATTCATATTATTTGCGAGTCTCTAAGCTAGATGGCTCAAAACAATTCTTGCTCTGAAGTGTATTCATCATCATATTCATTAGTATATTCATCATCTCTCTGATCTCTGAATTATTTCTTTCTATCTGTGGATTCATCTTTCACTACAGTGTCTGAAAGTACAATCTCTTGAACTTGTTCCTTATTTACCTGTCCTTCTTTTCTTTCAATTATTTTCCAAATATTTATGTATCTGGAATCTTTTCTTTTCTCTGTAGAATTTTCTTCATCTTGTTTTATTTCCAATCTTTCTATCTCTAGGACCTGGTCTTTGTTCACCTATTCTTTGTGTTTTAAAAAACCATTGTCAACATACCAACCACACTTCTTCTTATTATCTTGTAGAGAGAGGGTGCATTATTCATTGCTATACTATTTCTGATTTCTTATCCATGTTCTCTTCTGAGGCTCATGTCTTTGACTGTTGTTGTTTTGTTGTGGTTCTCTAGGAGGGACTGTCATTATACAATATTTGGCCACGTGTCCAAAGTTATTGCACTTATAGAATTCCACTTCAGTGCTCAATGATTCAAACATGTTGTAGCTCCTTCTCTGTGTTTCACTAGGCCTTCTTGGATAACCATTTATGTTCCTTCTATTATCTCTACAATTTACATATTTATGTCCAAAATTATTGCATGCATAACATAGACCCAAAACGATAGTTTGATACACGGGAGTTGAAGATATTCTGAAAGGAGATACTCTTATGAATCCTTCTTCTTCCTAAGGCCTATTTGTTTCTGTTGGTCATTGATTCTGAAATCTGAATCTTCTCGTTGGAGGAGTGTCCCTATAATCTTCCTTGTAGGTCTTCCTATCCCCTTTGATTGTTTTTGCATAACTTTTTCAATATGTTTCTTGTTCTGTTGCTTTGGAGATTGATCTATTTTTTGTCTGATTGTATCTAAGTCTGGACTTGTCATGATTAGGCCTTTGACTGTTGATAATGTCATCCAAAACTTTTGAGTTGTTCTGCATATTTTTCTTTTGAAGATCCTTTCTCAATATGACAATCTCTGCTTCCAAATTTCCAATGATCCTGTCTCTTTCTTCTAACTATTCTTTGAGTCCTTCTTCAATTCTTTTATATTCTTCTATTTGAACCTTTAATTCCATGGTGATATGATCTAGTTCTTGAGTGTCTTCTTTCTTGTCTAGTTCTGCTTGTAGCTTCTTGGTTTTCCTCTTTTCTCTTCTTATAACTTCTATGGAAGTAAAAAATTCTTCTCGGTAGTCAACTTTTGCCTCTTCATATTCTTCTTCAGTGTCTTATTTAACATATTCTTCTACTGCCATGAATATAACTCTTTCTATCTCACTATCACTGACTTCATCTTCATCTGATGAGGAGATGTCTTCTTTGGTGCATAAGCTTTTCTTGAAAACTTTCTTTGTGGTTCCTTTTCCTTTATATGTTTGTTTTCTATTTGAGTAATATTCATCATTCCCTTTATTTTTCTTATGAGGAAATTTGTTATAAAAATGACCAATACCATCACAATTAAAACAAATCAATGGAAGATTACATTTATATCTATTGTTGGTTCCCTTGTTCAATCTCTTGACAAAGTTGGCCATTTATTCATCATCTTTCGAGATGTCACTGCTGCTGCTATGTTCTTTTTCTTTTTTATTTCCCTTTTGCTTTGACCTTTTGGATGCTTTGAAAGCTGCTTATTTTATATCTGGATTTTCCTATTTAGTTCTCATTTCACATGCTGTGAAGTTTCCATGTAGTTTTTCCATGCTTATTGAGTCCATATATTCTCTTTCTTTTAGTGTTGATATCTTAGGATCAACTCTCATAGGAAGAGATCTTAGTACCTTTTGAACAATTACAAATTCTTTAATTTCTTCTCCCAATCCTATGATTGCATTTACTATTTCATCGACTTGTAAGAAGTAAGATGCAATATTCTAATCTTACTTCATCTTTAGTTGTTCGAATTGGTTTCTGTAAGTTTGAATCTTTTCTACTTTGAATTTTGAATATCCTTCATAAATATTTTGAAGTTTGTCCCAAATCTCTTTAGCGGATTTACAATGTGTAACTTTGGTGTATACTAATTCACCAAGACCATTCAGAAGTGCATTTGTGGCTTTCGAATTGTTGGCACATGGGTAGGCCGAGGGTTCAACGCTACAACAGTGCACCAACAAGACCTAACTACTGGCCCTTTCGACAACACCTGCGAAACAGATGCAGTATCACCCGAAGTAGCTATAGGGGGTTGCAGGACAAAGGTGTCTACAACTAGAGGAAATGCAGAGTGGATTCACAACAACAACACACAACCACCTAGTTATCCTTTATCTTCCTTAATCCTACTACGCAACTTATATTTCATATCTAACACAATATCACATTAGCATCATATCAAATGACAGAGAACACAACATCAATCACACATAACACAAGATATATATGGTTCACCCTCTCCCTAGGGCTACATCCACAGAACTGTGCTTTATGATATATTAATATGGAAGCATACAGTTCTTATCTATTCTCTTAGCTAGTAGATCTTCTTTTCGTCTCTTCTTCTCTCTCTTTCTCTCTCTTTCTCTCCCCTCCCTGTGCACCCAGCTACAAGGTTGATCTTCGCACCCAGTGGAATATCTTACAATACCAGAAGGCTCTCGCACTCAACACTTCTCTCTCACACAATAGTACTCATTCAATCATACAATAACAATGAACTCTCAACCAACTTAGCACCAACCTATCCCAGGTCCTTTATACCTTTATTTATACATTACAATAGCTCTTGGACACCCTTAGGTTAAAACCTAAGTGTTAAAACCCTAGATACCAAAACCCTAGGTGTCTAAAACCCTAGGTCAACTTGACCTGCGTTTTCAGGGCTTTGCCAGCCTATTTCCTTCCTTCATGCGCAGTGCTTCAAAGCATATGTTGACATATTCTTTCTCTTGCTAAGTTTTCCACGATCCCTCTTCCTTGCTAATCTGTCATCCTCAATCTCCTCGTCCAACGACTTTATTTCTCTTACTTCTCTCTATATTTTCTTCTTTTTTTCTCACTTCGACCCAACATCAGTCACTGTGTCTTCCGCGCAGTTCGCATGTTGCCTTTTCTCCCTTAATCTTCGCTTGATTCCATAACCAAGGGCCAACATGAATTATCTTGATCGAGTTTTATTTCTCTTTAACTTGTTGGCGGAACTGTCATTTCTTTGTATCCATCTACTATAGATTGTCAAATTTCAAATCCCCATGCCTATATATATGTTTTCATCCTTCTGTTCCAGAATGCATACTTATGTCCATCAAACTGTTGTATTCCATGTTTATACATGTTGTTTCTCTCCATGATCTACCTTTCGCTAGTTAAACTGATTCTTGAAGGAACCGACTCTGATACCAATTGCTGGATTACTGAGAGGGGGGGTGAATCAATAATAGAGCAATAATCCTTTTTAACCAAAAAATGCAATTGTTATATCAATGCATAATTATCATAAAATAGTTGAAGAATAAATAAACAATGAACAAATGAGAAATCATACATATACACAGTACACCAATGTTTTTATGTGGAAAAACAAAGCAAGAGAGAATCACATAATGATTTTTCTTATATGTGTTTAACAATTACATTCATTTCCTTTTTTTTCCAACTACAAATGGATGGAGGCTCCAACTCCCTAGTTTCTCAGGATACAACCTAAAGGAAGCTCCAACTCCCCAATTCTTTGGCTACAACCCCCTAGGTTCTCAGGCTACAACCTGAGGGAAGCTCCAACCGCCAAATTATATGGCTACAACCAGAAGGAGTATACAACCCCCTATATTCTCTAGATACAATCGGAAGGTGGATACAACCACCTGTCCTTGCCCCATCTAACCTCCCTAGCGTAGAAGTAGAATGATGGAACCACTGTCACACTATCATTGTGAGATATACTATTGTAAACCTGTACTAATCAACCTGTAACAACCTGTACCAATAACCTGTGCCAACATTTACCATACATCAACGTGTAATTCAACCTATACCATAAGAAATTCATCAACCATGCACCAAACCTGTACAAATAACCTATCACAATAACCAGTCCAAACAACCCGTAATCAACCTGTACCATAAACAAGTGCATCAACCATGCACCAACCTGTACCTAAAACATAATCCCTCATCAATTTCATCATCCAAATATGATTTATAACTCTGTAATGGACCTGGTGTATATGATCACATACCTACAAACCCTCCTTAACTTTAACAACAAGAGACTAGCATTTTCATCAAATTTTACTTTAGTCTCACATGATTAATTTTGGATTAGTCAACAACCCTAACTTGAAATAATCATAACTATGTACCTGTAATGAATAAATATCTGAAAATAGTACACAATGTTCTTCAATGTCTTTTATGCAATTCCTCCAGGTTTCACTACTTGGAACCTCTTAGAAAATGAGTTATAGCAAAAACAACATACATTGTTGAATTCTGGCTTATTCTAGAGAGAGAACGTGTAGAGCATGCCCCACAAAAAATATTTGTTGTATGGATATGAAAATGGTACACAAAATACTACATACTGTATTATAACCAAACCATTTGGTCTTACTGAATTTGGATCTGTTATAAAGAATTTATGACGTTTTTACTCAAAACACATGTTTTAGACTAGTTTCAGGACTAGCCACAAACCCTATTTTCCACGGCATGTAACTCCAAAAATAAAATGAAACACAAGCTGAAATGTTTATCATAGATACTTGGATATGTTTCCTCAATGGCCTCATAATTTCATGGTATGGAGCATTCTAAAAAAAACATTATTGTGAAAATGGGGAGATGACCTGTAAATAACATACCTTAGAAAGCATCATCAAAATAATTTATCCTCCCTTTAATTCCGGCCTTCTTTAATTCACCTTTCCTCTAAAATATGTCTTAGATATCATTTGGTTACCTGATTCACTTGTATATATTCAATATTCTCAATTGTGATTAAAATGAGAGATCCTTGCCTCTTATTTATACTTTTATGTAGCTTCCTCAAGGGGTTACCTTCTAACCATCTTAAACCACTTTCCTTATTTTAGGGATAATCCACTTCTAACTACATGTCCACTTAGTAATGTCTCCATTAAATTTATTATTTAAATAATTTATTTTGTATCCACTTTGACTTATAGTACACTCATCACTTCTCTTTATTATTTCAATCATTTCTTCTTTGTTGTCCTTATTTTAGGGCTAACCCACTTCTAACCACTTGTCCACTTAGTAATTTATCCATTAACTTTATTATTTAAATAATTTATTTTTTATCCAATTCGACTTATAGTACACTCATCAGTTCTCTTTATTATTTAAATAATTTCTTCTTTGCAACCACTTTGACTACTTTGACGTTTTGGGGCTTCTAGATGACTCATGAGGTTTCTCCAACTTCACATGCCCATAAATTTCTAACCGTGAGGATTTATGTGAAATTCCACATACCAATGGAAATGACATGACATGTACTATCCATATATAATAGTCTTACTTGAAAATATATCAAAACTCATACCATTATCCATCAAACAAACTTGGGTCCATTACCCAAACTTTTGTGTTACAATTTTTTTTTCAATGACAACAAACCCAATTAATCAACAAGGTTTTCTACTAGTGCCTTAAATTCTTTGAGTTTGTCAAACACTTCCTTCTTTTCCTTCAAAAAATATATCCAAGTTTTACATGAGTAATCATCAATAAAAGACACATAATATACATACCCGCTTAGTGAATTTGTTGACATCGGTCCACACATATCTGAGTGCATGATGTCCAATAATCTTTTGGCTTTGTTATCGTTGTTGGGAAATGAGTGCTTCAAGTTCGTTCCTTGTGCACAACCTTTGCAAAATTCATCTGGTTTTGCATGGGTCTCTTGTAGTCCCATCACCATCTTGTTCACACTCAAGATATCCTATGAAATAATTTACTGGGATTCATAGTGTCATTAATTAATGTTGAATCTGATCGCCCTTTCAAATTGTAGAGTCCTCCCTCTTGAACTCCAATCACCACAACATCAACAATAGTATTACCTGTAGGCCACATAATAACTTTTCTATCAATAAATGCAACTCTGTAACCCTTCTCATCCAATGCTAAAATTGAGAGAAGGTTCTTATTTAATCTAGGAAAATATAGAACTCCCTTCATCTTCATTCTCTTTATTGAGTCTAATTTTTAGGAGGATTCTCCTACTCCTTTGATCAGATACTAATAGTCATATCCCAATTTCACCTTGTGTGGTGAATTCTTATGAGTAAGGTTAGGCACATAGTCTTTATAACCTGTCATGTGCTTGGAAGAACCATTGTCTACTTGCCAAATGTTACTTCCATGAGTGACAGTTCCTGTAAGGGATTCGATAAGAAAATAATCCTCATCACTTGATTCATATTCCTTTGAAACCTTCTTGGGTGGCTCATCATATTCAGTTGTATGAACTTCATGACTTTTTTCTCCTTTATTTTCACTTGGTTTCTGAATGAGGGAAAAATTCCTAACAATGTGTCCCATTTTCTGCCAACAAAAGCATCTAATATTTGGGTTATTTCTTCAGCCCTTTTGAAAATTCTTGGGTGGTGAGGGTGTTATTGGAAAAATAGGTAAGTGCAGACACAAATAGATCTCCCTAGTTTCACCTTGAAACTAGAAAGAAACAAGACAAAATATAAAACTTTCCCTAAGTTTTAATTATCAAGCATACTAACTAACAAGAGATAAATGACATACCTTTTAAATGTCGTTTGTCCTATCTATTGTCATCCTCATTCCATTCCAAGGATTATGGGATGTTGAAATTATAAAAATACACAAGTCAATGAAGTGAAAGCAATAACGTATACTCAACAAAACCTATGTATGTGATCAAGGAGACATACAATAAAATAAGAACAATTTTATGGGAAAGAAATATATTGTTGTATTAGAAATATGAAAAGAAGAATAAAATCAAATCCTTGATGTTGTAACATCCCTTCCAACATTAACTTTCTTCCCACACACTTCTTCTCGATGGATTCTGAGATAAAAAATCTGTCTTGACAAAACAAAGCTCAAAGCCAACATACAGGCTCTAAAACTCAAGAACTTTCCAACTCTAGCCAACTAATTTTTCCGATGAGAACTCTTCTTCTTTTATAAGTTGAAAAGGATAGGGTGAGGAGGTTAGGATGATCCCTTGATATCAGGTACATGACTCAGATCCAAACCAATCAGAGGCCACCTCACCCTCGAAGCTTCTATTCTAGAACTTTCAAGAAATTCCTCTTTTCCCTTTGTATGAAAATCGTCGCACCCTTAACACTGAGAAAACTGCAACGATGTCACATGCCACTATGGTGTAACCTACGATGATCCTATATCGTCACACCATTAACACTAAGCAAGGTGCGATGATCCATTTTTCTAAGGTTTTTGACAAAGGAAAAGTATAATTTCATCTCTCTGGAAAAAGTATCTTCATTCTTCTTCAAGGATTAAGGAAATTGATCATTCTAAAGACAAAGAATAGGTTTACATCATTAACGGTCATAGGGGTGATGAAAATAATGTGTAACAAAGGGTTCTTTCTTTCACTTTCCTTGCTTCTCTTATCTTGTTGTGTTCCTTGCTTCTTCTTGGTTGCAATATTCCCATAGCCTACTCAAATTGGGTAGTTTCCTTCTTGAGCATATCCCTTGAATAAATGAATCCTTTGACCTTGGGATGAAATTGAAGGTGGTTATCACCATTTATTCTCCATTCACTATATTATAAATAGCTTCTATCTTCTCCTTGATCTAGCTCACTCTTGAGAAGTAATATTTGATGGTTTCTAAATTCTACATCCTAACATTATTTAACTGCATTCTCAAGGTCATTCTTCGGTTGATGTTGTTTCCTTCAAACAATCGGGTTAAATCATCCATCATTTATTTTCGAGTGGATAATGAATATATGTGATGAATAAGATGGTCCTTAATGTATTCTACAACAATCCTCTTTTCTTTGACCATATCCTTCTTTGCATCATCTCCCTTTGGTTTTGAAACCTATTCTTTAGTAAAATTCTCTAGATCATGTTATTCTAGGAGGAGGGATACTCTCTACCTCTAGGCTCTGAAGTTTTTAGCTCCCTCTAGTTTCTCATAATTCTTGGTTATAGTAGTCATCCTCCCCCTAAATCACAAATTCAGGATTATGAAGATCTGATCCAGGGAAATGATGTGCTCCACTAGGGTGCACCTGTTGGTGGTATTGTCTTGTATGACAATCACTCCTATCAACAAAAATGTCTCATTTTGTCTTATATATCCGTGAATTGTCTTCTATTCAGACATTCTTTGATACGATGTTAGAATTTTATAAGTTACAGATATATTCTTTAAAATTCATTAAGAATTGTATGTATTAGGATCATTGGAAGATAAACAATCACAAAACAAAAGATATATCCTGGGAAACCCTCGTGGGGGAGAAAATCCAACAACCAATTCTTCAGTATAGATTCCTTCAACCAGTACAATGCCACGTTATAGCTCTCCAAAAATAGACCAAGACCTCCTGCGCTAGACCTTCCTAGATATGATCCAAATACACAAGAGAAGGTGAGTTGTGTGTGTGTACAACTGAGAGGAACTCGACCTCTATTTATACACATAGTTGACTCCCCAAAAGACACAACCCTATGAGGGGATGTTTTGACTTTTACAATAAGGATAACAATAAAATAATAATTTATTTTGAGATGATTTATACAATAAGATTACAATAACCTTCTCGAGGTTTGACCAATACAAATACAAAATAATATCTTTTGTAGTTACATCAAAATATCAACACACACACGCACACACACACACACACACACATATATATATATATGGAATTTTCTTAGTCAACTCTAACTATGTTTGTAGTTTCATTGATCCAATTTATGAGAGGAAAAAAATAACATATCTATAACATTAACAAAAAGATACAGTGAACAATAACAAATATACAATGAAACTTGACTTCTATTCGATAAACAAATATGGTGAAACTATAAAATTCATAATGAAAACAATCTTGCTCGAATGGTGGTAGCTAATCTTTGATAAGAGATGTGGCGGCTCCACACATTCATATGAGCACATTACAATGAGGCCTCCAAGAATTTTTAGCATCAAGAAGTAATCCAAAAACCCTAGACATCTAAAAACCTAACCCTAGGAGATGAAGCACCAAAAGTCATGTGGACCCCGATAGGGTAAGTTGGTAAAATAACTTCTCAGGGTCATAACGTTTTCATACGATCTCCATTTTATGCACACTATAGCCTGTTGGAAAGCTCTATCCAAGAAATAAATATATTTTTGTCTCACTCTAACTTCGACTACAATGTGACTGTGGAGAGCCCAAAAAATGTTATTTAGGGCCTCAAAACGACTCCAAAATTTTAGGACTCGAAAAGTTAGAAAAAAATTGCTAAGATGAAAACTATATGTAAGCCAGTTGGAATAGGTTTTTGGCCACTGATATCCATATGGATCAATCCTTCCCCCTTAGGAAGCAATGGTCTCCATTGCGTTGAGTTCCCCCATCATATGAGGAAATTTCTGTTGAATTTGGCTCGAGGTGAGCCACTTGCCTTGGCGTAGGAGCTACCCCGCTTTGACAACATGATAAAGTTCAAGCTTCTACTGGTAAGTTCCCTTAATCTATGTTTCCATGATATGATTAGTGGATGCATGTTCTGCAAGCAAGGTTGAGCTATGTCACTGTCAATTTTTCTTCTATCTCTGAGGTGTTCAATAATGGTGGAAAGTATGGCCAAAGGAGGTCCACATTAAAGACTAGGTGCAATCCAAGGAAGGGGGAATGTTGAACTAAAAATCATTTCCACCCATAGCCTTGGTGATGGTGTAAGGTCCATATCAGAGTGAATGAAGCTTCCTATGGGGTCCTATAAGGCGTGCTTTCTTCAATTGCAATCAAAATTTATCTCCCACCTGAAACTTGTGTTGCACCCGGTGTTGATCATAGTGCTTCTTATACTTGGCATTTGACTTCTACAAAAGATATTGAACCTGTTGGAAGATGTGTTGGATTCTTTCAATGAACCATGTGGCTCTGTCAGTTTCATTTTGAGAATGATATGATTCTTCCTGCTTGGATGTAAGGGGTAGTGCAACATCCATGGGACTGAATGGTTGAAATCCCAACCCCACCTGAAAGGGGCTATGGTCGGTTGAACTGTGTATGGATTTTTTGTAACTATGATTAACATAGGGAAAATTCTCATCCCATGTGCATGGATTCTTGGAATTGTACAGGTGCAAGATATGCACGATCATCTGGTTGACGACCTCGGTTTGGCCATCCATTTTGGGTTGGAAGGAAGTGGATTTGTTGAGCTTCATGTGCAGCAGTGACCAGAGGCTATACCATAATGTGTTGAGGAGTTGGATGTCTCGATATGAGATGATGTTTTGTGGTATCCAAAAATGTACCCACACTCATTGGAAGAAGAGCTTGGTAGTGGCTTCAATTGTGATGTTATTCTTGCAGGTGGGAAAAATTTCCATCTTGTAAAATCGATCAACAACGGAAAAAACACAGTCATTTCCCTATTTGGTTGAAGGAAGGACCAACATGTAGTCCATAAAGATGGATTACCAGAGCCTTTCAGGAGTAGGAATAGGGGTGTACATGCCTTGTTTCTTAATGACTGGTTTGGCAATGGTGGAGGCCGTGCAGGAACTTATATACTTTCTGACATCTTGTCGAATTTTCGGCCAATAGAAATGTTGTTGTAGCACTGCATTGTATTTTCTATGAAGAAGTGTCATGCCACCCAACTATAGTGGGATTTGCAAATAATCTTAACTCTCTGACCTAATGGGATGTGGAGATGGCCCAGATGGCACAACAAACTGTCCTGAATATGGAAATCAATGAAATATGTGTTTGTGCCCAACATATGGTAGGTAGTGGCAAAGTCAGTATATCTCTTGTAGATTTGGGGCCATCTGGAGGTCTCATGGATGCATGAGTGTAGCATCATGGTTAGTTCTACAACTGGAGCTCGACTGAGGTAGTCAACGACATAGTTGGTGCTCCCTGTCTTATAGTTTATGTTGATATGGAAATACTACAAGTATGTGGACCAATTTTGATGGCATTCATTCTGTACTTTTCCTTATTTCTGCATGAACTACATAGGATTATGATCATTGTGGATAATTTTCTCCTTTATGAGAATATAATTCCTCCACTGGCGATATGCTTGTATATTGGATTACATTTCTTTATCATAAGTTGGGTACTTATGGATGGTATCTGATAATGTCTCACTATGATAGGACACATGATGTCTGTGTTGAGTGAGAACTTCTCCCGCAACATAGTCTGAAGAATATGTCTCAATATCAAAAGTCTTCTACTGGTAGGGTAATGAGAGCATCGGTGCCAAGCACAAGAACTTCTCCAAATAATCGAACACTTTCTATTGCGACTGAACCCACATGAAATTTTCCTTGCTACCACCCCTAGTTAATTTTATAAGGGCCCATGCAATATTTGAGAATCCCAACATGAACCTGCCATAGAAATTGGCAAGGCCTAAGAAAATTTTAAGCTCAGTGTGTGTGGTTGGGGTTGGCCAATCACAAATGACCTGGATCTTGTCTAGATCGACATGTACCCCAAGCTCATTAATAATGTAGCCTAGGTATTGGATCTTGTTCATGTCAAAGGAGAAATTTTCCAATTTTTCATATATCTTATGTTGATGGAGAGTGTGAAAAACCTACTGACTATGTTGCAAGTGTTTCACCCAACTCTTGTTGAATATGTGTATGCCATCCAAATACACCACCAAAAAAGAATTGGTGAAAGGCCACAAGATATCATCCATCATCCTCATGAAAGATGTTGGGGAATTCGTCAATCCAAAGGGCATGATCAACCATTCAAAAATAACTTTTTTGGACTTGAAGGAAGTATTCCACACATCGGTCTACTTTATTGGGACCTAGTGGTAGCCGAAATTTAGATCAATCTTATTGAATTATTTTCCTCCATTGAGATGGTAAAGGAGATCGTCAATTCGAGGAATTGGGTACTAGTTCTTCACTGTGATTTTATTTAGGGCTCGATAATCAATGCAGAGACGCCAAGTCTCAATTTTCTTCTACACAAGCATGATTGAGATTCCACAAGGTGATGATATTTGTTGAATGTGCCCCTTTTCAACCAACTCTTGTATATGAATTTGATTTCCACATTTTTTAACAGAGAGTGGAGATAGACTGGCCCATTGGGTAGTGGGGCATCGAGGGTTAGATTGATTGAATGCTTGTCCTGACAGTTCAAAGGTACCCCAATGGGTGAGGAGAATATGTCTTTGTATTCTTCCATGACCTTATCCACTTTCTTTCTCTATGTTGTGAGACCTGCCGCGGAGGCCATGGGTGTGGATGCAACCTTCCTCTCATTTTGAACATGAATCACGAAGAAGACAAACTTCTCGGTATGAGAGATGAACTTCCTGTATTGCTTGGAATATATCAAGGAAATGGAAGTAGGTGGGGATACTTTGGGTATCATGTACAATTTCCTATCCAAAGTAATAATAACACTACGAGGCCTAGACCCATATACAACATGATGTTTCCATAAATAATATTATCCCAAAAGAACATCACAAACTTCAAGGGGGGCGACATTACACGATAACTCATATTTGAAGGGCTTGATATCGTAGGGAAGGAAACATTGTTGGTTGACACAGATATCGATCCCTTGGTGGAGTTGTTGGATTACTAAGAGGGGGGTGAATAATTAATGAAAAAATTATACACTTTTAGCCACAATTTATATTCCTTTAACTTATTCAACAATGTTCATCAGTTCATCATTAATATGTTATTGCATCATATAGTATTAACATCCATTAGTGCATAATAAACAATAATAGAAACATCCACACAATGCACAATACACCATTATTTTACACGAAAACCCAATGCAGAAGAAAACCATAAAATTATTTTCTTATATGTCTTTAAGAATTACATTCAAGGAAGCACCAACTTCCAATTCTCTAGCTCCAACTAGAATGAGGCTCCTACCCCCTGTGTTCTCTGGCTCCAACCGGAAGGTGGCTACAACCACTCAATTCTATGGCTCCAACCCCTAATTCTTAGGCTCCAATGTGAAGGAAGCTCCAACTCCCTGGTTCTCCAGCTCCAACTGGAATGTGGCTCCAACTGGAAGGTGGCTCCAACCACCTATCCTTTCCCCATCCTACCACTCTGAAATATAAATTCTAAATATAGACAAGCTATCACTGTCACTGAATCAACCATTATCACTATCAACTTGTACCAACATCCTATACCAAACAACCTATACCAACAAGCCGTGCCAATAAATTTGTCAGAATTATCTCATCAACCAATTATGTACATCAATAACTAGCACAACATGTACTATCACAAGTCCATCAACCATGCACATCACAACACCTCATAACCGTCACCAATATCAAGATGTGATTATAATAATATACCAAGATATTTATTCCACATCAACCATAAACTATGTCCAAAAAATACTACTAGATAGTACCTCTAACAATGCACCAAGCATGTACCAATCATGTATCAACAACAAATCAACTACGACTCATCAAGATGTACCAAAATCATCGACTATACACCTTATGTACATGTCAACTCATCAAATACATGCATCAACAATGTACCCAACATGTACCTCAACCATATAACAAATACATACACTAAGATATCCAAAACAATGCCTCTAGCAATACATCACACTATCCATAAACCAAATACCATAAACCCTTGCATCAAACCAGGTGCCAAAACCTCATTTTTATGTATCCTCAAGCATGTACCATGTCATGACCAAATGTAACCATACAAAAATACCTATAACTCTGTAACATACCTGGTGTATGTGATCATAGACCTATAGACCTTACTCAACTTCAACAATAGGAGAATTGCATTTTCATAAAGCTTTACCTAAGTCTCACATGACTAGCGTTTGGATTAGTCAACAACCCTAATTTTCAACAAGAGTAACTATGCACCTGAAATGAATAAAGGTATGAAAATGATACAAATTGAAAATGATACAAAATATTCTTTAGTGTATTCTCTATAATTCCTCTAGGTTTCACTACTTTGAACCTCCCAAAAAAGGATTTATAGCAAAAATGGCAGACCTTTCTGAATTTTGGATTATTCTAGAGAGAGAACTTATATGGCATGCCATGTGATCAATATTTGATATCTTATTCTAAAACTTTCACACAACCAAATTAATCATGTACTCTTTCCATTACAATTGGTCTCACATCATTTGGATTTCCTATAAATAATTTTTGTTCGTTTTACCCGAAACACCCGTTTAATACTAGTTTCAGGACTAGCCAAAAACCCTATCTTCCACAACATCTATCTCCCAAAATACAATGACCCAGAAGATGAAATTTCTAACACAAGTACCTTGATTTGTTTTCTCACTATCCTACACGTTTCACTATCTGAATCATTCTATAAAATAATTTATTGTGAAAATGGTGAGATGACCTGTAAATAACATACCTTAGAACACATCATTAAAAGACTTCAACCTCCCTTGGATTTTAGGCCTTCTTTACTTCACCTTCCATATGAAATTCACCTAAGATCTCTTTGGTTACTTAAGTCACTTATATGTATTAAATATTCTCAATAGGTGCTAATGGGAGTCTCTTGATATCTTATTTATACTTCCCAAATAAATTTCTTTAGAGACAAATCGTAACTGTTTTACCCCTTCTCCTCAATCTAGAGCTAACCCACTTTCTTGTTGCAAGTAAATTTTCCTTAATTAGTCAAATCATAAATACTTTATTGCAACTTCTTTGTTCTTAATTAGATTCTTGTTGCAACCACTTTACCCATAATTAATTAATTTCTCATTCAACCACTTTGACTATTCAACCTTCTTGTTACAACTACTTTACCCATAATTAATTAATTTCGTGTTCAATCACTTTGACTATTCAACCTTCTTGTTACAACTACTTTCCCATAATTATTTTCTTGTTGAAACAACTTTGACTAGAAAATGTCTTGTTATAACTACTTTGCCCATAATTAATTTCTTGTTATAACCACTTTGACTATCAAACTTCTTGATGACTTTCTAGGAGATTCTAGAATAATTGACTTATTGTTCACCTTCTAGGGGCTTCTAGAAAATTCTTGAGGATCCTTCAACTTCAAAAGGCCATATCTCACTAACCATGAAGAACCATGTGACATACCATATATCACCGGAAATGGCACACCATGTATTATGCATCTAGAATAGGCTTACCTTCATATTCGCTGATATTCATGCCTTTATACCTCAAACAAATTAGGGTCCCTTACCTAAAATTTTGGAGCTACCGAAATGTTTTACTAGACATACTCAAGGGTTGATATCAATCTAAAATATCACTCTCCAAGGGTTTACATCAATGAAAACCAACTATACAAACCAACTGTCCATCAATCTAAACCAATTTTTTGACAATCTCCCCCTTTGGAATTGATGGCAACACCAACATTGATGGAATCACTTATTCATGAGAACACTCATTTTCATACACCTCATCAATGTTTCTATCGCTCCCTCTTTGACATCAATGGAAAAGGGAATCTCTCATTGGAGCTACTCCCCCTTAATGAAGTTTCCTTTGGGATGCTCCCCCTGTCTTCATGCCTCTAATTACTCTCTCTCTCTCTTTGAAAAAGGATTAACTCCCCCTGTCGATATGACAATATACCTTATCTAACTAGTCCTAATTAAAAGAATAGCTCCCCCTGTGGGTGTGTCTCCTTTTTTATATGCTACTAATCTTCCTTTCCGAATATCTCTCTTTCTTTGATAATTTCTCTACATCTTTCTATGTTGATCAATATAGGACTTCTTGTACCTTCTTCCTTTTGGAGTTATTGTTCATTGATGCTTCCTTATGTAATCAACTAACATATATAAAAATAATTAAAGAATAAGAATTCAAATATTCCTGTATCATTATCATCCATTATGATAATATTCATCTCTAAACCACTGTCTGAACCAATCTATGAATGCAATATTTCCCGAACTCGTGCTCTCAAATTTCCATAATGTTGACCCATATGTACCTCTACTATTCATAATTCTTCTCGGCTGAAAAATAATCATCAAATGTTTCCATTGATCTTCTCTATCTGCATACCAAACTCGGCATGCCTGGAATAACATGTGTTAACAATATATCTGCATGGATACACCCATAGACGTCTACCTTTGTAACTTCCAACTGACACCTATGGGGGAAAATTGCTTTATCAATCGATCAATGTGTCATTATATAATTATGCTATTGAACCACTATGAATTTGTCTCTATCAAACATCTGCAACAGCATACTTCAAACTGCTTGAAATATACTCTCTAATATAGAGATCTGTTGTCTAGAATCCTCATGTTCAACATTCATAATATTGGGAGTCTCCAAGCCAGATGAATCAGAAGAATACCTTCCCGAGGTAGTACCCATCTTTGTTTGTAGACTCATAATCTCTCTGAAATTTGACTTCTTTCTTTCTGCCTGTGGATTTATTTTGCACTATAATTCCTGAAAGTACAATTTCTTTGGCCCATTCTTTATTCACTTGCTCTTCTTTTCTTTCTCGTGCTACTGCAAATCCTGTGATCTCTGGGACATGGTATTTCTTTCCATGCTCTTTATTATGATCTTTCTCTACTGTGGATTCTGACAATATGGTTCTTGAAACTTGTTCTTCTTTTTCTTTCTTTCCTTGTGTTTCTCGTACTATGTAAAGTCTTGTAATTTCTGAAATCTGGTATTTATTCACTTTCTCTTCTTCTTGTTATTTTCTTTTCCAAATTTTAGTATACTTGATATCTGTTTATTTATTCATGGATGGAATTGTCATGATTCTACAATTTCGATCTATATGACCATAATTGTGGCATTTGTAACATTCAATATTATGTGGGGCCACATAATCATTTCTTGCTTGAACATTTCTTCCATAATTCCTACAATCTGCAACCTTATTTCCATAGTTAGTACAATAAAAACAATGACCACTTCTTCTTCTCTGTGTTGTATTCCTTTTGAAATGATKCTTTGGTTGATCAAGATCTTCTCTTTTATTCACTCCTTCATTATGAGTGAAGCTTCTTGGTTGTCTGAATGTGGAAGGTCTTCTTTKATGTCCATCTCTTATGTACTCTTCTTCTTGAGTCTTTTGTCCTTTTGGAATTTTCCTCTTAAGGGATTACATTCTTCCTTCTTTATATAACCTTTGATGACTTATGCATAACTCTTAGTCTTCTCTTCACTTTTCCCTTTCGATGAGCTGTGACATTTCCTGTTAACTATATTTACTGATGATGTGGATGTTTCTTAAAAAAWWTTGTTGAGCTTGGAAACTTTTATTCTTAACATAACAACTTCTTCTTCAAGCTTCTCATAGTCCTCTTCTTTTTTATTCATCTGGATATTCATTAMTTCTTCTGTACTTCTTGCTTYTTTGAATTGGATCTTCAAGGTGACAATTKCTTCTTCAAGTTCTCTTTCTTGTTGACTGTATTCTACTTCATGATTATTTTCCTTTTTAGTCTATAGATTGTATTTTATTTCATTGGAATTTTCGGTCTCATCACTTTAAATTTTTAAATACGGGCATTCAAATTCAAGATGTCCTCATTTTTCATAATTAAAGTAGAAAAAAATTATTTTGTTGATTTCATACTCTTCTTCTTGTGAATTTCTCTGACATGATGAGCATCTTTCCTCTTGTTCTGTACCTGCATCTTTTTTGTAATTCTCTGACTTTGTGATGGGTGAAGAATAGATATTATGTAAATTATCCCAAAGCTCTTTAGCTAATGAACATTTACCCACTTTGTCCTTTACTGAATCATATAGTCCTTCCAAAATGAAATCCATTGCAATTTTTTTATTTCGTTTAAGTTCCTTCTTGGCCACAATATTTTCCCTTTTTGAACTATCATATCCTACAACAATTGATTGCCAAATATCATACCCCTATGCCTGTAAAAATAATTTCATCCTTCTTCTCTATAGCTCATACTCTAGACCACTCTCGCCATCAAATGTTGGTACTCCATTCTCAGTGTATTCCATGATCTCCTTCTAGTGGTTAAATTATTTCCTAAAGGAACCTTCTCTGATATCAATTGTTGGATTACTAAGAGGGGGGATGAATCAGTAATGAGAAATTTATACACTTTTAACCGCAATATATATTCCTTTAACTTATTCAACAATGTTCATCATTTCACCATTAATATGTTATTGCATCATATAAAATTAACATCCATCAATGCATAATAAAAGCAAATACACACATCCACACAATGCACAATACACCAACATTTTATGTGGAAACCTAATGTGGGAGAAAACCATAGAATTATTTTCTTATATGCCTTTAAGAATTACATTTAAGGAAGCACCAACTTCCAAGTCTCTGGCTCCAACCTGCTATGCTCTCCAACTCTAATCGGGCGATGGATACAACCACCCAATTCTCTCGCTCCAAGTAGAAGGAGGCTCCAACCCCCTAATTATTAGGCTCCAAAAAAACAAACTAATACATGGATTCTTTCCATTACAATTGGGCTCACATCATTTGGAGTTTCTATGAAGTAGTTATCATTGTTTTACTTGGAATGTCTGTTTAAAACTAGTTTCAGTACTAGCCAAAAACCCTATCTTCCACAACGTGTATATCCCAAAATACAACAACCCAGAAGTTGAAATTGCTACCACAAGTACCTTCATATGTTGTCTCATTATACTCTAAGTTTCACTATCTGAAGCATTCTAGAAAATAAATTATTACAGAAATGGTGATATAACCTGTAAATAACATAACTTAGAACACATAATTAAAAGACTTCATCCTCCCTTGGATTTTCGGCCTTCTTTACTTCACCTTCCCTCTGAAATTCACCTCAGATCTCCTTGGTTTCCTCAATCACTTATAGATATTCAATATTCTCAATAGGTTCTAATGGGATTCTCTTGATATCTTATTAATACTTCCCAAGTAACTTCCTCTAGGGACAAATTGTAATTGTTTTTCCCCTTCTCCTCAATCTAGGGCTAATCCACTTTCATGTTGAAACTAAATTTTCCTTAAATAGTCAAAACATAAATACTTTATTGCAACTACTTTATCATTAATTAGCTTCTTGTTGCAACCACTTTACCCATAATTAATTATTTTCTTGTTCAACCACTTTGACTATTCAACTTTTTGGTTTCATCTACTTTACCCATAATTAATTAATTTATTCTTTAACCACTTTGACTATTCAACCTTCTTATTAGAATGACTTTACCCATAATTAATTTCTTGTTGCAACCACTTTGACTAGCAAAGTTTTGTTACAACAGATTTACCCATAATTAATTTCTTGTTATAACCACTTTGACTAGCAAACTTCTTGATGAATTTCTAGGAGATTCTAGAATAATTGACTTCTTGTTGAACTTCTAGGGGCTTCCAGAATATTCTTGAGGGTCCTCCAACTTCACAAAGACATATCTTACTAACCGTGAAGAACCACGTGATGTACCATATATCATCGGAAATGGAGCGATGTGTACGATCCATCTAGAATATTCTTACCTGCATATTCACTAATATTCATTCCTTTATACCTCATGTTGGTCCTAAAGTTTACACCTGATTGCTAAAGGGAAAAAGATAGGCCACCTCAAGTTTTGGGATGATTATTTTTTTGATAATTTGGGTTTTTGGGTCAGTTAGAGGGTTGGTTTTACGAAGATAGGAGCATGGCTATGTTGGAAAAATTATATGGATGAGGGTCCTCCTTGGATGGTGGCACACTAATGATAGACAGGTGAAATAATAGAAGACAAAGGGGAACAACAAATTACTCAATGAATAATCCACTGCAAGAAGGTCAATACTTAAAATATCATTTCAAGACATTAAAAATGAATAAAAAATGCATCTTCTCCCACAAGTTACACGAAAAAAAAATCTTCACTAAGAATTAGTTGTTTTCATAGGTTTCATTTGAATAAAGACAAGTTATACAATAGCCGAAGGAAATGAAATGTACTTTGCAGAAATTGAAACTGCATTCAAGATAAGATAAAAACACATGAATATTTGAATGAAACATTGTCATCAAGAGTATAGTCACCAGGTAGAGAGATTTAATCCATGCATAGAACGGGTCCAACTGGTCTGATGTATTTCTATCCTTTCCCAACAAATCCCCCCTTCAAAACATACAAAAACTACATATTATCATAGTTGTAGAGGCTCTCGTCCATCTAGGACTGAGAGTTAACTCTACATTAACAATTGTAGAATGACTAATTAACTTGACTAAAACACTGTTGGAGTACAACAATGTATAATTCATACTTTAGTTAATAAAAAAGAGTGGTTCTTATCACACATAGAAGACCACTTATTATGCTTTAAACTTAATAGAGTCTTGAATTGAATAATTGAAAACTGACACTAGTGATGAAAATGGACTGATGAGAGCACTAGAATGAACTAAGACTATGGAATAAACTGATTCGAAGTGACGTGCTATGTTGGAGGCTACTGGAGACAACTGGATGTGCAGCGTGAAAATCTCTCGGAGTGGCATGGTGACCTGATGTCATATAAGCACGTGATTGTGGAAGTTGTCGAAGGAACTTTGGGTCCACACTGCTCTGACTCCCGCAATCCCTCACCAGCTGCCACATACCACATAAGATATACAATGGTTTCAATTGCAGGATCGCTCTGTAAAATTAATGTTCGAGCATTTTGTCCCCGCAATGAAGTGTGGTCGTCGATCGTATCACAATCTGTGATCTGGGTGACCCTACTACTTTAGCTGCCTTGCTAAAGTTCTATCTGTCTGCAATGTGTCCTGAAGTATGAGTACCATGTGTCTCATGTGGATGAGTTCCATGTGTCTCTGGGACTTCGGGCTTCAGGAGTTTATGAATGTTGTGCCTGGAAATATCTTGAAGTAGTACGGGCTCGGTTGACGTGGTAGTCTCTCATCACTTTGGGACTTTGTCTCTTTGGGTGATATTCCTTTCTTACCTGCTGCGAAGATCAATGGTTCTTTCTCATTTGAGATCAACGGTCCACAATACAAAATATTTAGTGTAATGTAGATTTTTTTAAATCTAGAGGGAGTGGTATTATAAAATATTAAATATTTAGTGTCTCAAGAATATTTATCATATAAGGATGATGTCACCAAGATATTCTCCAAGGTGTGGTTTATGTGTGGTTAACTATTGTCAATTGAAAATGTGACAAATAAGTTTCTTTGACTTTTATATGTCCAACTCAACCATTATGCTTGACCCAAAATTATGAAATCCTACTGGTTATTGAATTTCCAATTCATCAACCGTATTTTTTCTTATACAGTCAATTTTAGCCCAAAATTTCCTCTAATGGGATCCAATGTGCTCTAGGAATATAATTAGTTATATAATGTTTCTCATAGAACCAAATGTGTTCCTAGGGATACTCGATACCCTTGTACCTACTTATTAAATCAAAGTTAATTGGGGGCTGCAACCTTATTCTAATGAACTCTACTACCTACACCTAGTACTGTAAGCCTATGAAATTAATTTCCTACTAGCATGTAAGTGTTCCCTTCACTATTGCATCAATGGCCTGAATCCTCTAGATATTAGGCACATTGTCCATATGCATTATAAAAGAATCCACCGATCCTACCCCATCAAACCATGGTAGATTGCATAGCTCTGATCTAATACAACACACTACTTTAGTGATCTATGCACATCTCCTAGTCAACACTTTGTTTTCCATCAAGTTAATGCATCCTATAAATTAGTTTCATATGAGGAGATTCTCCTCCAACTCAGGTTGGAATTAGGTATCGTGTTCATGTAATCCTCCTTACTCTTTGTGATGTTGTATATGTTCTCGATAATCAATATTTGTGCATCCTAGTTCATTGGTTCATTATATATGTCACTCTTGGATGGATCTAGCATAGAAATTATGTGTAAGATGTCCATCTTAGATAACATGTTCCTTTGTTTCAAATTCAACATGGAATTTTTATCAAATGCTCAGTCAATTCCCATCAAATATTTATATGGGTATGAATCATCCATAATTTCTACCACTTCAAAATTTTCTTTTGTCTTTACCACATCGATGTTAAACTCAACCTTCTCCAACTTTCCAATGGTATAAATCCTATATTAATTTTTGATCCTGAGTTGAATGGGATACCAAACCATCTTAGGTTTTCTCATCAACTCCCATGAATTCTTTGGAAATATTTTCACATTAGATCCCAGGTCCAACATAACTTCCATCTCATAGATACCTAACTTGGCTTACATTTTGAATTCTCCACCCGTTTGATTCCCCATACTGACATGGTACATGTCCCATTTCGATACCATGGCAGAAACATAAGATTTATTCTCTCCTTTCTCAATCCATATTGATAATAAGTGTATGAACTTATTGGTAACCAAAGGATTACCCAACACTCTAAGACAACAATGAAAGAATTCACTTACCTAGTTCTCTAAGTCAGTTTTTGGGTAAGTGTTGCACCATGATTCATCGTGCACCATGTGTTGCAACTTGTACACATGCACCTCTTCGATTTCCTTTTTTCAGTGCACAATAACTTGTTTTGTTTCATAGTGTAAAACTTGGGAGGTATCTTCACTTCTTTCTTGATCTTCCCCTCTAACTTCTATTTTGAGAACTCTCCTTTGTTTAGGTCGGTTCCTGGGAGGATAAATCCTTCAGTTACTACCCATACATCGGATTCTTCATTCATGTTATATTATTCACGCATATCAGTAATCACCATGTTACAACACCCACATTTCTCTTCCCACTTCTCCACCAACTTCAGTAAATATTTTGTCACATGGTCTGCATTGTGGCAATATCCACACAACATGTGGGGCTTGGTACAAAACCATGTCAAGTGGTATGTCTCTCCACAATTGAAGAAGGTGGGTTGTCTACCTCCTCCCTCACTATATCATTTTCCTCTTCCTTTTCCATATCCTTCTCTCTCATATCCCTAGAATCCTCCAATGTCTCCACCCTTATTCTCCTCTTAGACCTATATGCATTTGTAGTATGCCTCATCAACTATTGTGACCGATAGTTGTTTATATCATTCCCCATGTATTTGTAGAACTCACATAATAGAGTCTGTGTATTCCTTTTATATTTCTATAGCATTGGGAAATGGGGAGATACATGACCCCATTATCTACAAATATTGCACCATTCAGTCTATGGCTTAGTGGTAAATGGGTTTGTCGTTCCAATCGCCATGTCGTTTCCTAGCTCAGGAAACTCATTTTGATGGTGGCCTTTTGTGTGGAACATGATACACCAAAATTTTTCATGCACCACCTTCCCCTTTTCCATATATTGAAACTACATGGTTAGGATCACAAGTTGATATTGTACATATTTCAAACTTATCGACGTCTCGCCACCTCCCAAAGTGGACTCCAAGCACATTGCAATCTCTAAGGCTTCTAGCTAATTCATTACCTTTTGTTACATGAGTGGGACGCAAATGTATGGGAGGATTTTGGCAATGAACCACTATCTGTGTTTCACATGCTATATATGAAAGGTTAATATGTCTATAAGAATATTGAATCACATGACATAGTCCCTCATAGTTTCTCTAACCTGGTTTTTAATCTCCTTAATATTTTTTATGCATCGTGACTTCGATTTTTCCTTCCAAAATTATCTAAGTAAATAAATTTTTATCTCCACAAAGGACCTTGTCTATCCCACTGATATCATAATATTATACTTCATATACCATGTCATATATCTTCCTATGAAGGTAATCTCTAACTATGTGATCTTAGATGCCTCATTTGTGATATGCTTCACAGACCATATCTTTTCACATGTGAACCAATGTTTTTTTTAATCATATCTTCCCATCCCATGAAACATGGGGAGCCTAATGGTAAAATCATCCCTCGTTTGAGTGGCCATACTTGAAATGGAACTTGATCCTCCTTTCTATTTGTTACTTGGTACTACAGGTGTTGACAATATTTCTTGATAAGTTTTGCTAACTTTAATTTGTACTACACTTGTGTGTTCTACTTATATTTCTTCTAAAATTTATTCCTTGGTTGTTTCTTATTATTTTAAAACGCATGAGGGGGGTGGTTCAAATAGGGGGTTACTCCATTATACCTCGTTTTATTTTTTTGTGAATCCAAAACATATTCTTATATTGAGCCATGCGAGCCTCCTTATAACAACTAATATCTCTCCATTCTCTAGGATGGCGACTTCATCACTATATGTTGTGTCACCAACACTACTACTCTATGCCTCATATTTTGATGATTCAACTACATATCTTATTGTCCAAGGGTATATGACATGCTTCTCCAAAAATCTACAGCTACTTCCTCCAATATCTTCCCTTGATACCTTGTTCTTAACGTCGTGTCCCTTCAACAACCTCTCTTATTCTACACTTCTCTCTGGCACATATATTTCTCCCGCAGACCCTTATGGCGTCACTCTTTTTCTCTCCTTTATATTATATCTCCTTACTACTCATTCATCAACCATTTTTCTCCCTTCTTTTCTTTCCTTCTTGACTCACTTCCTCAAATCGTCTCTTCCTGCATATAACTCAACTCTTATTCTTATCTTCTCTTCTAGATCCATTCTCTCATCACCTTATATCATCATATTCTACCTTATTTCCACCCCCCCTCCCCTATGCATGAGGGTTTTATGTTTCCATCCTATCAAGCTCTATGTGCATTAACCTCTTCTCAATGAACAACATCTTGATCCAAAGTGGAATTTCATCAAACAATATGCCACAAGGGATAGCTCCAAACTTTCTTTCTTCACTACTAAAATATTCATTGCAATCAATCACAAATTCAATAATTTATCCCTTTTTAACTCATTCAATCCATAAATCAATGGCTCTAGCCCACTTATTATCCAAATAATTCAACCGAGTTTCTGCATCTTGGTCACACACCACTAGCTCTTGGGATCATCAGATAGGGTTAATCTATGTGCATATATTTACCCATTCGTGCAACAAATAAGGAAACTCTACAAATATAATTTCATGTAGATCTAAGTATATGTACCTATGTTTCCATTGTTCAAGGTTGATTTGTATATTTATGGTCTCCCACCATGAAAATTTGACTCTCCTTTCTTGAAGGCTTCCACATCATATCCTTACTCCAACATGCATCACAATATCTTTAGTTCCTGATAAGGGAACAAATTTGTTGGCATGGAATTTCAGACCCTAGGTTCGAAAGATGTTACCAACAAAAACCCCATCAACCTTATCATATTCAATATTTAGAAGTTGAATAAGGTCTCACCTGATATGCTCATGAGAATCACAGAGAATGAACAATTTCACATTGCATAAAGGAATATTGCAAAAGAAAAAGAACATATCATGAAATTGTACATTATATCCTACCCATTCACATTATAATTCATATATGTAAATTACATTATAAGATATACAAAAATAATTCATATATGACATAGCTCATGATAGGAATTACCAATTTGGATCTCATCCTTTTCATTAATTATCCATAGATAAAAATTATAATACATAGTAGTCCATATCCTTCTCAAAAACTTGTTAAAACTTGAACCAGAGAACAAACAATCAGATCTAGATCCAATATCTCTCTCATATGGCATTGCATTAGAAAGACTACATCATTAACAACAATATCCAACTCCCCAACTAGTTCATGTGCATTCCTTTTATCTCTCCATAACCATGACAATGAAAACAACTTTGCCAACTCACTAACAACCTGAGGCATGACCAATTGGTAGGTTACAAAACGGTTACTGATCATTATATATACCTTTTATGATTGGATATGTGTGTGTACTTTCTTACAATACCTTGTGTAGTACTAGAGTCTATGTCTGCACTACAAAATGATTGGTGCGGGTGTAGTAGAGACTAGTTGGTGCATGTTGAATATTGGCATTGACATAGTAAAAAACTTGTGGTGCTAGTGTGCACGGTCTTGTGAAAACTATGGTGCCAACAATTTTCATTTTCATCCCTTCTAACAATGAGGGTATTTGACATTGTTGAATTTGATTTACTCATGGTGGGGTCCAAACACAAGAAGATAGAGATGGAAATTTTGAGTGGTTCTTAGTTCAAATCAAGTGGAAATACATGTTTTCATTTTAGAGATGATGGATACTTACAAGATATTTTAGGACCACAACTCTTTCATCTCATATCTAATTAATGAATTCTTTGACTTTAAGAGATTTATGGATCCACACCTATTAGACGGTAACTACAAGATATTTGGTATCAAAGGATGTTGTTACTTAAATTTCCAAATAATTTATGGCACACCATTTATGTAATATAAATCATTGGTTCAAGATGAAAAGTGGTCATCTCTTTTTAATATGTGGCGTTCATTCTATAATGGTCATCTAGAATTACCTAGGGGGCAACATGAACTATCAAATATATAGTTAAGAGACATTTTGATATGTAATAATTAAATAAAGGATGAGAAACATATATTTTATTATGGATTAAAATGATTGAAAAGGGAGGGGAATAATATTGGCATCCCAATATAACTTATTGTGAGAATTTATCTTAAAACCTTTGGACATGCCCTTTGAAAATATTGAGCACTCAAGAAATAATTTATTGTCATACATAATGTAATATATAAAGGAACAAAAATGATATAAAAACCACAAATGAAGTCATGGAAAGCCTACTTGAGGGATACTATTCACACTATTGAGGATTGATAGGTTGAAGTTCTATGTAACAAGACCGCAAATGAATTATTTCTAAGAGAAAATGTTGTTGAAAGATAAATTCTCATAATAAACTCATTGGAATCACACTATGAAATATGGGTGGGTATAAAATATGGCAATGTATATCAATGTTAATCCCAAGATATTTATTTATTACATTTCTATTGTTATATCAATTTTGTCTTTATTGGTTGACTAGGCCCTTTAATGGTCAGCTAGACCCTTTAATTGTAATTATACCCTTTGTCTCCTATGTATATGAAGGAGACCTCATTTTAGAGATCATCTCATGTGCATTTGTTATATTGTAAAAGGAGGTTTCCATGTTAAAGAGGCTTCTCATTCATTATTCTCTCTCATTATCAAGGCATGGAGTTACTTCTCATTCTATTTTTATACTATTTGGGTGTTTGGTGCATAACATTTGGTATCAAAGTGTATGATCCTTAGGATTGGATCATTCAAACGAATCATCTTGATATTATCTCTATAATTTTTTTATGGGATATTTTAGATGGACTTTTTTTGGTGAACATGAGAATCCATAGCTAGTTACCAAGCATAAAAAATTTAGGTTCTAGTTCACTATACTTTGGAAATACATGCAGTGGAAATTAGGGTTTTTTACTAGTTGTGAAACTAGTCTAAAAAATATATTCTTGGTAAATTAGTAATATATGAAGCTAACAATGTCCAAATTGAGATCCAATACTTCGATTAGAAAGAATGTATATATATCATAATATTCTAGGTACAAATTTTAGAAGTAGATCTGAAACATTGGAAATATTGCAATCTATACAAGTTCACTCTCCTAAAAGGAACAAAAATAAGACGTTTTGGGAAAGTTGCCATAAATTTATCTTGACACATTGGAATTTGGTCAAACCTATGGAATTATAGAATGGACATATCAAGATAATACACGAAGAAGTTTTAGATTCATATGGGATAAACTTAAAAAGATACTTTAGGAGAAAGGTCAACCAACAAGAAAATCTACAAACTTGTGTTTTTAAATGCATGTTAACTTCAAATTATCATAATTTTTTATTGGAATATTTACTTTTTGTGATTCAAAAAATGTGATAAAGAGAAAAAGGGGATTATTATTATTCTCTCACATGAAATAGGGATATAAGAAAAATTCTACACCTACTAAACCTCTGAAGAAATCATTCATGACTCCTGAAAAATGTGAATACTTAGGGAACTAGATGTCCCAATTGAGGAACCAATTTAATGAGATGGGTGATAATGTGTTTAAAAAGGTTGATTTAGATTTTCACAATAAATACTTAAAAGGGAAATTGAAGATAAAATGTAAATGTTGATGGATCAAAATATGGAAGCTCGGGATAAAATAAAAACATTTATGGATCAAAAGATGAAATGACTACAAAATTACATAGAATCCATGCCCCTACATACCCTATATTAGAGGTTCCCAAAAAGCAATAGTGTGACCCAAGGAAATCATGAAAATGAGAAGAAAATTTGTTGAATCCTAATCACATATGAGAAATATTTGAAAACATTTGGAGAAAACAAAGAATGAGTCCCAAAATCATGATCATTCATCACTCTAATATCAACACCATCACAGATTCAAATGAGGCCCAAGGAACTACATAATTTGCAAGATTGATATGAGGAATTTTTATGGTGAATATCCTATAATATGGATATTCCATATTGATCAATTCCTTGATGTACACCAAGTGTCAACTTTAAAAATGGTAACTTGTGCATCCTTGTATTTAGAACTTGATTAATTTTCCTGCTACCAATGGTTTTGTAAATGAAAAGGGATTTTATTATTTCTTGGTAAATTTTATGGATGAATTGATAACACATTGTGGGGATATTAAGAGAAACAAATTCTTTAGTCAATTGATAAATCTTTGGTAATAGGTCCAATTACAGAGAACATTTAACAATTTGAAAAGATGAGACTGAAGGTAAAGAACATTTTAGAGATTAATTAGTTAGACACTTTTAATGGAAATTTAAAGGAGAGAATTTGAAAACATGAGGTGCATATCTTTCAACCTAAATACCTAGATCATGATTTCAACATTGAAAGTAAAAATCAGGTAAAAATATGGCTACTAGAAGGGTGGCCACTAATAGAGATATAGAGCACAATGTTCCCTCTCCTAATCTCACTCAACCTATAATGTTGATACCTTAAAAAATGGTGAAGTAAGAGAAAGGGTACTACGTTTCAATTGTGATATAAATTATAATAAGGGGCATAAGTGTTGTTAGAGAAACTTATTCTACATAGGTTGTGGAGAGGAAGAAGAAAAAAAAAATGAACTGTCACAAGATTTATAAATATAAGAGCTTATCCCAACCACATCTTGTCATTCATTGGATAGAATCAACACTCCTAAAACTCTCAATAGAGAAGCATATATCAAAAAAAAAAGGTAATGTTGTTTATTGATTTTGATAGTACCCATAACCTCATTAACTACAACTTCTCAATTTTTTTATATATTCGATACCAAAGTTTCAAGTAATAATTGCAAATGGAGGTAACATAAATTCTTTAGAGAAGTGCCATAGTACTAAGCTCACTATGGGGGATTATTTGTTGTAGAGTACGATTATTATAAAAATGAGTGATGTTGATGTTGTATTCTTTGTGCAATGGTTAAAATCATTGGGAACAATTGATCTTAATTTTTAGGAACTTTTCATGAGAGTTTCCTCAGAAGAAAAGGAAATTGAACTCGAATGCATCCAAGGGAAACCTTCCAAAGTGATAACCTCTAGCATAATGGAAAAATTACTTAAAAGGGAACACCATATTGTAATACATCTAGACTCTCTGCTCCTTTGGATGTCCAAAAATTTATTCAAAATCATTCCAAGTTATTTGGATAGATTCCTAAAGGTATTCCATCTGCTAGAGGTCCTGTCCATGATATTCATTTGAAACCAGGAAGTGCACCACATAACATCATATATGACAAGTACCCATATGCACAAAAGAGTGATATTGAGTGTAAGTTTCAAGAAATGTTAGATTATGACAACATTAAACATAGCCAAAGTGAATTATCTTCACTAATGGTGATGGTTTATAAAAATGAAGGTTCATGAAATACATTTCCAATTTATAGAGATCTCAACAAGATGGCCATTCAAGATAAGTTTCTTATTCCTAACATTGATGAATTGCAGGGAAGAATATTTTTTTCCAAGTTGGATATTTGTTATTTATATTATCAAATTAGAATGAAGTGCAATAAGAAATCCCCCAAAAATCCTTTATAAAAAATGAAGGTCATTATGAGTATTTGGGGATGGTATTTGGCCTTACTAATGCACCTTCCACATTTCAAAACTTAATGAATTATATTTTCAAAACCTTGCTTAGAAAATTTGTGCTAGTATTTTTTTGATGATGTACTAATCCACATCAAATCTTGGGAAGAGGATGGACAACATGTTGACATGGTATTAAAAGTATTGGGAAAGGAACGACTATATGCAAATCCTTTGAAGTGTTCCTTTGGGGTTAAGGAAGTGGAATATTTCGATCATACTGTATCTCATGAAGGTGTCAAAGTCGACCCTAACAAAATTAAAGCTATGATGGAATGGAAAATTCCCAAATCCTTGAAGAATATTATAGCATTATAGGATATACATAGCATATTACCACAATTCTATTAAAATTTATGGTCAAATAACAGTACCTCTAACAATTTTATTGAAAAATGAGGAATTTTATTGGACTCAAGAAATGACCAAATCTTTTGAAAACTTAAGGAGGCTATATGTACAAATATTTTCCTAGTCATTCCTAATTTAAAAACAACCTTTATTGTGGAATGTGATGTCTCAGAACATGGAATTGATGTTGTTTTACTGTAAGGGGGAAGGCTCCTTTCCTTTGAAAGCCACCATTTTAAAGTAAACAACTTACTGAAACCCATTTATTAAAAGGAAAGGTTGGCCATACTACATGCAATTAAGAAATTACGCTCTTACCTAATAGGAAAACAAATATAATTATAAATAGGTGATGATAGTCTGAACTATTTCTTGGAACAATTATTTTCTTAAGATGAGAAACAAAAATGGGTTACAAAGACACTAAGTTATGACTTTGAAATTATCTACAATAAAGGAAAACAAAATGTGGTGGTAGATGCATTTTCAAGGAAATAAGAGATAGATATATTACATTGTGATATTTACATTCCACGGTCTAATTGGGTGGAAGAACTAAGGAAATAATAGAAGAAACATCAAAAGGTATGAAATATTATTCAACAACTATAAGAGGGACCAAGCACATTAGATAAATTTGGGTGGAATAATGATTCATTGTGGTATCAAGATTACCTATATTTATGTAATAATTTCCAACTAAAATAGAGGTTCCTTTTAGAATGGCACACTTCTCCTATAGGAGGACATTCAAGGTTCTTGAAAACTTACCACAATATCAAGAAATATTTTTAGGGAGAAGGTCATAAAATTCGTGTTAAAAATTTTGTGGTTGAATGTTTGGTTTTCAAATAGAATAAGGGAAATACAATCATGACTCCCAATATTATACAACCATTAACCATTCTCCATTAGTCAACATTGGGAAGAGATATCAATGGATTTTATTACACGTCTACCAAATTATAAAGTGGTAGTGATTGATCGACTCATGAATTATGCCCATTTTTTCTTTGTTTCTCATCCTTTTAATGTAAGGACAATATTTGCAACATTCATGGAAATAATATAGAGGCTACATGGAATCCCAAGATTATTAAAAGTGATAGAAATTCAATTTTCATTGGTAATTTTTGGACTAAATTGTTTTCTTGTTTGGGTACTCAATTGACTCATAGATTCTCTTACCATCCTCAATCTAATGGGAAAACTAAGATTGTGAATAAATTTCTAGAAGGGTATTTTCATTGCTTTTCATATGATAAAAAACATAATGGATAAAGTGGTTTCCCTTTGAAAAATGGTGGCACAACACATCCTTCCATACTTAATAAAAAAATGTCCCCATTTATGGTAGTTCTGGCTATCATCCTCCATCCATCACATCACCCTTGAAATGGAAAGCAAAGGTTCAAGAAATGAAGGACCACATAGTTCACCAAAAATAGGTTCTCCATACATTGAAGGACAACTTGGCTATAACAAAAAATACGATGAAACAAGAAGTAGGTAAACATTACAATGAAAGGGAATTTGAAGTGCTAGATTGGGTATTGTTGAGGCTACAACAATTTAAATAGATGCCTCTCAAGATAAAAAATAAGAACATAAATTAGCATCCAAGTACTATGGTCCCTATAAACTGTTGCAAAGGATTGGAAGTATGGGTTACAAATTATAGTTTACTAAATATTCATGTACACATGTAATCTTCCATGATTCTTTCTTAAATAAGGTAATACATGACAAGATTTCAGTTCAGAATATCTTACTAGATAGCAATGAAGAAGGGAAAATCATACTAAAACCATAAACAATACTTGAAACACAAATAAAGAAACTATGAAATCGAGAAATTACTAAGTACCTTATCAAGTAGAGGAACCTACAAATAGAAGAGGTGACATGGGAAGATGAATTCTTCACGCAAAAACATCCACAACCAATCAAGTTGACGACAACATGTTTCTGAAGGGAAGGGCCATGTTAATACCCATATACTGGGTTATTAAATTTCTATTGTTATATTAGTGTTGTCCTTGTGATATTGGATCTGCAGTGAAACAAAAACCAAACAAAGTGAAAGCAACAATAGTATATTCAATGAAAACTTACACGTGTGATCAATGAGTCATGTAATAAAATGAGAATGATTTTATGGGAAAGAAACACATCACTGTATTATATTAAGTAAAGTGGAAGATACAACCAAACAACCTTGATGTTGCAAGGTTCCCTTTCGGTGGCCCTTTGCTCCAACACACACACTTGCTCCAAACTTGCATGAAGAGGATCCATAATAACTTGATGGACATATGAAGACCTCAAGCATCAATTGAGATAGAATCCATCACATAATTCCCAACCTATTCCTTCATTAATTCCTTTCTTGATCTTGCTTAACCCTTTCCATGAGAAATCCATTATTATATAGGAGAAAGAGAGATGGTTAAAGAGATTGGGATGATCCCACCAAATCAAAGAAGAGAGTAGGATCCAAGCCATATGGATGCCACCTCATATTCTAGAAGATCCCTTCTATAACTTTTGTGAACTTCATTCCTTTTCTCAGTCTTCCAACGCCGCCACACCCTAGCTATAGTGCAACCTACAGAAATGTTGTAAGCTAGTTTCATGACAGCTTGCGGAAATCAAGCATTTCCGCACTGTACCTTATGGCTGGCCTGCGACGGCCTTCTAAAAATAATTTTTGTAGAAGAGGGATCTAGTCACTTTTCTCATGAAGAAAGGTTAATTTGGAAGCGTGAACACGTTGTAGAAACATCACCAGGGTGACTAAATTATTGTGTAACAAAATTCCCCCCAAAGTATGAGGTTGGAACTCATGACAGCAGAAATACTTTGTAGAATATGTGTGTGTGTCGAAAACAAGGAGCGCACCAATCATAAACCTGCAAACAACCAAACATCTACGCAATATTATACCATTTCTTAGGTAGGACTTCCCATGCTCAGACTACAAGTGATTTAATTCATAAATGTCAGTCATGGACACCAATCATACACTATGGATCCATGTCACCAAGATTCTACATAGCCACCAAGAATACACTATGGATCTATGCTTGTAGAAAAACTCAGATTCGAACATAGACAAAAGACATAAAAAGTGGATCTATGTGTCAATAAAAATCATAAATACTCCATCACAGCCTATATCAAAACAATGAGATCTAGGGTATTCAATCCTATCATCCGTAAGTACGAATCTAACCATGCGATTACAGGTGCTGAAGTTGAGCATGGTAGAAACCACTTGATTACCATCCATTGACAAAAACCATTAACAAGTGTGATGGAAATCACCATTGATGTGAATGAATCCCAAGGTACCTTAGTACAATCCAATGAATGTGAATAAATGAGCTGAATTCGATCACTCAATAGAATCTCTCAATCAGGGGTCAATGATGTGAACCAACTGCCAAAAGCGAAGAAACTTTCCATTGAGGCATGCAGGTTCTAAGGTACTAATTGATTTCTAAGTCTTGTTCCTGGATAGTGAGTTGAATTCGACAGGAAAAGACTCATCACAGGAAGGCCTTGATGTCTATCCCATCAATGACACTAAATGAGTAACAGATTTAAAGTAGATCAAATTATGAAGATGATTTGAAACTGACACAGGGAAGGCCTACATGGTAAGAATTGATAATTGTATATGACCGAATCGATAGAAGGCTTGTGCAAGGTTGGACTTATCTTCAACATATGAACGACACGACAATGGTCTTGGTAGAATTGACTCAGAGATGACCCAATATATGAACTTGCAGAAGTTAAAACGAGAGACAAATGAATTTCCCAACCTGGATTCAATGACAAAGGGGGTGTCATGTTCAAGAGCGACTATTACTGCCACTAACACAAATATAGAGACACATTTCTTTCCCAAATTTTCCCCCACCATTTCTAGTGAGTACCTCTTTATTTTTACACAAGCTTGAGGAGGATAACATATGCTTGTTGATGTAATATCATCCTTCGAACGAGTCCCTCAGAGTATGTTTAACGAACCCTAAGAAGGAGTGGTTAGGTTCCATATAGGTCTTTCGATGTTTGTTTAACGAGTCCAAAGAGAGAAAACTCAGGTTTTTTTTCATATTTAGAGAGTCTGAAAAACACTTAAAGAGGACTCTCTCAATTCCTTTTTTGTAACATAGTTTAATGATACCGAAAAAGTGATAAACTATCGCCCATCAAACGTTTTCTTCAAATACTTTTACGAGCATGAAAATAACAAGGTTTCTCGACAATCTTTTCTCTTTTGTAGAGTTTGAAAAGAGATTAAAGGATACTCCATAGGTTTTTCTTTTCGTGTTACCATGATGAGTGCAAAAAAATGACAAAAGTATACTCGGTTTCATTCTCATTGATTTGCAATCACGAGAATGAACAAAGAATGAGCTCGAGGTTTTTCCTGAAAAATCGAAAAAGTATTTGTACAAGTGAAAAACGTAAAAATAAACAAAAAATGTATCTGTGTTGCATCGTTTAGGCTCTTAGATTCTTCACCTGTGAAAAATCAAGACACTTACAATGTCATTATAACTTTAGGTTTTAAGTAAAATGAATAAAATAATATGAAATATCAATAAAAAAGTAAAAAGTGAATAAATATAGGTGAAAACTCTTTTTTACCATTTCATTGTCATTTAACCCAAAACTTGTCCAAAAAACCCTATTCCACCTCACAATTCCACTGCATATTGCGGAAGGCACGAGAAACCATTTGATGAAAGACATCTGCTAAAAAGGTAATCTTCTCGTCCTCTCCATTTTACATGGATTAGTTTATGTTTTTACTAGTTAAAAATGAGTTTTGAGTGGGATTTCGTGAGGGTAGGTGCACGTGCGGATCATCGTAGGTGGCTTATATCAACCCCTGTGGAAACCATAGGTTTCTATAGGTGGCCCTATGGCCGACTTGCAAAAATTTCATGTTGTGTAATAATCTCACCTGCACTGGGTGCAACTAAAAAATTTCTCATAAATGTTTGGCCATTAAAAAATCCCAATAAAGAAAAATGAAGATGTTAACTTCTCTTTATGGATCCAATGTAGGTTTTTTACAGTCAGAATGTTGGAATGGAGGGAGAGATAACATGAGGATGATGATCATTTCGCTTGGAATGACCCAAGCATAATTAATGCCCTCCAACAATGTGGGATGCTAAAGTTCTTTAAGATCCAGGGCATGATGGCCCAATTGAGGCTACTTGAGTATTTAGTCCACATGTGGGATGTGGATCAACAGGTGTTCCATGTGGGAGCCCACATACTCTCTTTAGATATCAAGGATATCCATTTTTTGTCAGGATTATCTCGCCATGGATCTCATGTGACCTTGACAGTTAATATAGGTGGAGGCTTACCGATGAGTGAGTATGTTCACCGGTATTGTGAATGAGGGGCTGAGAGATGAAAAGGAAAGGTTACCATTAGGGATGTCTGGGATTTACCCCTTCAGACTATCCTTTTCACTATATCATGGATGGCGGGGAGTGAATTTCCTCATATGGCTCTTCATAGTTACTCCCAGTATGCAGTGGAATGCATGGAGCCTTGGGTATTTAACTGGCATGACGGGGTTCTTCGGAGTTTGAAGAAACAATTAACAAAGTGCAATAAGTGTGACCTGAAACAGTTTGGGTACGGGTCCATTTTAGTGTCTTTCTTCCTTGAGAGGGTTCCACAATTTCACTTATAGGTAGAGTGGGGCATACCGGCCCCACAAGATCTAAGAATGAAGAGGTAGTGTGACCTCATGGCTCAGCATGTGACCAGCCCCATCGTTAAATATAACGACGTGTTCTTTTATTGGCTGAGGCCTCAACTACTTGTGGTAGATGGTTATGCGTATGTCGGGTTAGAATTTAGAGGCGATCTAGACTTGGTTCTTCCTGAAGGTTCTCAATGGGGGAACTTAGGTAAGAAGCACATTTTGATTTTTATAATGTTTTTGTAAATTTTGAAATATGAAATGTTTTTTATGTTTTTACTCTGACGACTAATCAAGAACTCTTTGAAAAAACATATGTAGGACCACACCGACCTCTAGGTACATATCCCATCCATATACGAGGGGAGGCGGTCAAGGCAGTAGGGTTGGATTTCATTGAATATGAGGTGATCGAACAGAACTTGGAGGGGTTAACAACAGATGTCCCATATATCTCTATCGATGAGATCCTGAGACGTTATCAGTGCCATACCATGGGCGTATCTAGTTCTCTTAGTCGACTTCTTTGTAGGGTAGCATGGGAAGTCATGTGCTATTGCGAGCAACATCCTTGATGCTATTTTGTATATGAAGCCATGTGCTTCACATTTTTGATATTTTGGTCTTCGGACAAAAAAACACTTTTTGTAAAAACTTTTATCGTTATATATACATGAGGCTTCTACTGTCTTACTTTCTTTTATGTACAAAATGTGATTGGATTTATAAATGTCTCAAATGTATGTCTAACACATAATTATCTAATGCATTTGTTCATGTATTTAGACATCTAGGAATGTGTTGATATTCAATGTAATGAAAATGATGTTCCAAGAGGCGAATTCGTAAATATACCCTCAATAAAGTAGAACTTCATATAGCATAGACATTACTCAATTGTAGTACTACTAACTATGAATCAATTCATACAACAAGATGATAGATTCCAGGTGAGATAGTGTTGGTCAACATTTCGATGACTGCACTATACTCTGCGATATTGTTAGTTGCACGACTGAGGAAAACACCATGTAGACCGATTAATTCATTTGTGAGTGCGTAGATTTCCCAAGCAATAGATGCTAGGTTCCGAGTACTACAACTAGTGCCATTGACGAAGCCAATGTGGGGTAGTGAAGATACTGACATCTGGAAACCAAGAACATGCAAGGTATGCAGTTTGTGGTCGAAACTAAATAACAAAAAAGAACACGAGAAGTAGCACATAAGAATATGATATAATAAAAATACAAGCACTCATGCAAAGACAATCTAAGCATAGTACTTCTTCAATTAAATCCCATTTCTAGGTTCACTCAAAGGAATGCCATCATAATCCACTAACTCATAAGCTCCCTTCTCTAGCACTCATTTGACAATATAAGGGCCTCGCCACATAGCCTCGAATTTTTCGGCCCCTAGTAAATCACGATCTTGTTTGAAGAGGATAACTAGATCACCCTCAGAGAAAACACATGGTTTGACATGCTTTTCATATTGGTCTTTGACACACTTTTTCTGAGCTTCAATAACTAGGGTGCCATCGCAACGAGTTTCATCTAATTGCATCAGGTACAATAGATGTTCCTCTTCAGCAAAGGTGTTGGGGAGAAATTCAATGGCTAGCTTCAAAGATGGTATCTCACATTCAATCGACAGGAAAACTTCGATACCATACACTAATTGGAAAGGCGTAAATCCCATGGCAGACTTCAGGGATGTCTGATAGGCCCATACTGATAAAAACAACATCGTGTGCCAACTTGTCTTGTGAATTCCTATTATTCATTGAAGCATATTAATAAGAACATCATGTTGAAGACCCAACTTTTCAGTAAGCTCAAACATCATGAAATTTTGAAAATGGCTACCGTGATCAGTAACGATATCTTGTGGGATTCCAAATTGAGTGATGATATGATTGAATATGAACGATGTTGCAATTTTCTTAGTGTTATCGAATGTAGGCATCGCCTCAGCCCATTTATTGAAGTAATCTACAACTATGATGATGTTTCCATGCCCCCCAACCGAGTGAGGGTTACATGTCATGAAGTCAATGCCCCATTTTGCGAAGGGACCAACGAAAACTATAGGGTGTAAAGGAGCGGGATGAGATATTATCTTGTTATTATATGTTTGACAAGCATGGAATTTTTGGACAACAGTAATACAGTCTTTAAACAAAGAAGGCCAGAAGTACCCTTCTCGTAAGATCTTTTGGGTAGTGGCATACCCAGACATATGACCACCACATGCTCCAAAGTGGCATTCATTCAAATATTTCTCAGCCTTATCATAGGTGCGACATCGTCAAAAAATTGAGTCAACATGGGGATAAAGAGTGTCACCTAGAATTATGTATTGACGGGCTTGATACCCTATACGATGACGATCTGTACTGGAAAGGTTGGGCTGAAAATTTTGAGTATGGATATAAATGATAATATCTCCATACCAAACATCAATAGAACTGATCAGAAAAAGGGATTCACCGGGTAAGGAATCCTCTGCCACATTTGTTGTATCAGTCGAGGGAAGGTCACATAGAAATTTGGAAAATACCAAAGATTTCTTAGACTTAGCGTGTTGAAAATCTAAGTCGAACTCTTGGAGAATCACTATCCATTTGGAGTACTTTCCCCTAGCAATTGGTACGTGAGGATATGCAACATAGGGTTGAAATCGGAAATTATTGTGGTCTTACGTAATAAGATATAATGACGAAAACGTTGGACAACTTGAACAGTTGCCAATGCCAGTTTCTCCACATGTAGGTATTTGGCTTCGGTAGTCGTGAGACTCCGAGTCAAATAATAAATTACATGTTCATTGTGAGAGTCATCTTCTTAGAATAAAACCATGGCAATGGTAGAGTTAGAAGCGGCTAGGTAAAGGAAATAGTCTCGACTATAATCGAGTGGGAAAAGTAGTGGTGTACGGGTTAAGGCAAGTTTTAAAGATTCAAAGGTTTTATTAGCGGTATTGTCCCATACAAACTCATAACCTTTCTTCAATAGTCGAGTAAAAACCTGTGTTAACTCGACGTAATTTGGAATGAATCGACGCAAATAGTTTTCCTTCCCTTACAAACTTTGAAGCTAGAATAGTGTGGAAGGAGGAGGTAGATTAAGGATAGAGTCAACCTTCAAAGGGTCTACCTTAATTCCATGAAGTGAAACAATAAAACCTATAAGTCGGTTGGACTCCACACAAAAAACACATTTGTGTGGGTTCAAACATATATGATAGTAATGACAATGAAGGAAAATGGCTTGGATATGGACAGGGTCATCTTGGCGACGCATGGCATGCATCGATAGATCATCGAGATACGACTGTACGATGTGCTTGATATCATGAAAATCATAAGACATAGTGTGTTGAAAAGTCGCACCAGCATTCTTCAAACCGAAAGGCAGTTTTTGTTAGGAAAAAATACCCCAAGGACAAATGAAAGCAGTCTTGTGTTGATCCGCGGGAAAAATATTACTCTGATTATAGCCGGAGAAACCGTTCATTAAGGAGAAGATTTCTCTCCTGGCGCAATCGTCGATGATCTTGTTATTGGATAAATCGGTGAATGTGGACATAAACTAATCTCGCTAGATCCACCTGGATCTAGAACAAAACAAGACAGGACATGACTCTTTCCCTAAGTTACAATCATTGAATTTACTACCAAAGAAGGAATGGATGACATACCTTTAGATATCACTTCCTTATATCTGTGTTGTCCCTACTTCGCTCCGATTCTCTTGTGAGATCGAATATGTAATGACACAAAACAACCAAAGTGAAAGAAACGATAGTATATTCAATGAAAACTTAAACATGTGATCAAGGAGTCATGTAATAAAATGAGAATTATTTTATGGGAAAGAAACATGCCATCATATTATATTAAGTAAAAGTGGAAGATACAAGTAAACTGCCTTGATGTCGCAAGTTCCCTTTTAGTGGTCCTTTGTTCCAACACACACATACACTTGCTCTGAGTTTGTATGAAGATGGTCCACAAAATCTTGATGGAAAAATGGAGACCTCAAGCATCAGTTGCAACAGGATCCTTCACACAGTCTTCAGCCTATTCTTTTAGAAATTCTTTTCTTAATCTTGCTTAACCTTTTCCATGAGAAACCTATCATTATATAGGAGAAGGAGAAGTGGTTAAAGAGATGAGGATGATCCCAACAAATTAGAGAAGCCAGTAGGATCACAATCATTCAGACACCACCTCACATTCTAGAAGATCCTCCTTCTATAACCTTCGTGAACTTCTTCCTTTCTTTAGCTTTCAAATGTCGTCGCACCCTACCTATATAGAATCCTACAGAAACCCCATGAGCCAGATATAGAGCAGCCTGTGAAAATCAATCATTTCCGCACTGTGTATTATTCCTATCCTGTAGACTCCTTCTAAAAACAAGCCTTGTAGAGGAAGAAATTAGTTATTTTTCTCACGCAAAAGATCCTTTTGAGAGCCTGAACACATGCTTGTAGAATCATCATTAGGGTGACCAAAAAAATGTGTAACAGATCAGGTCAACGAAGGGGGTTGGATAATTGTCTTTAGGACAAGATTTATTGATATCCCTATAATCTACACATACATGGATCGTGCCTTGTTTCGTATTGACCGGAACTATATTGGAGACCCAATCGGTTAAAGTCAAAGGATAAATAAAGCCAGCCTTAAGAATATTTTCAACTTCGAGCTTAATAGCAAAAGCTTTATGAGGGTGAACTGGGTGAAGTCTCTGTCAGACAAGTTTAGTGTCCAGGTAGGTCTTAATTTCATGCACAATGATATCGGGGCAAATACTCGACATCTCTTCATAGCTCCAAGTGAAAACGTCATGCAATTCTTGAAAAATGGCTTTATAAGTGACGACCTCATCAACGGAACATGAGGCTCCGATGTGAACATTTTTTATGACTCCAAGTTTAATGGATATGTCAAGAGGAATGGTGGGTGATATATTACTCAGATTCCCTTCATATAGCATGTCATGGGATGACTTGGGAACACAGGAAATGACAACAACGGTCGACGAAGTCGAAATATGTTGGTAACTCTCTATGGTGTGTTTTTCTAGGAAGAGAATGGAATGATGATGTCCATCATCCCATGGGGTGTCTTCCATGGAAATAACTAACATGATCATCTCATCCGTAGGAAATATGACGTGAAACAGATCGGGAGATGAATCACAAAGCGAGGGTGTAGAAGGGGTTGTCAATTGAATGGATTGATAAGCAGATTCAAATGTACTTAAGGGAATTTTTTCACCATAGCGAAGATAATCACCAGGATCGGGTACTATCCATGGGTCATGAGATGTGGGGGTTTCGCGGATGGAGGTGGAAATCATGTTGATTGAGGCAAAAAAAGGAGGTGGAACATTGGGTGGTAGTATTGGGAAGGTACCCATTAAAGTGTAATCTTTCAGAATACCCACACCGAAATTCTTATACCCAGGAGGTTTCTTTGAGATAAAGGGTACGTTTCTAGTACGGGAATCAGAATTGAAAAAGGCCAATTGGTCAACCATAATGACTTTTCCTTAATGTGGGAAATGTAACACATGAAAAAGGGTAGACACGACGACATGCATGGAATCAATCCAGCTATGTCCAAGTAAGAGGTTATAGTCAAGAGGTGCATCAAATACCTCGACCTCAACATTGACCGATTTTACTTCCAACGTAATAGAAAACGAGGGAAGAACATCGTAGGGTTTAAAACCAGAACCATTGAAATACTTAAGTGTATTGTGTGATTCGGTGAGGGGAGGAGAGCCAATGGCTTTCCAATAAGTAACTGACATAACACACGTTGTGACACCCTCATCAATAACAGTTCTACAGATATTCTTGTTCTCGACAACAACTTGAATCTGAAATGCTAACTGAGGAGGTAGCCTTGGAATGTGGTCTTCCAAGTCAAAGATTATCAAATTCATATATGTAGGATAAATTCCACCAATGGCCTTTAACAGTTCCTTTCATTTTGTGGGACAACTTTGAAGGGCTTCGAGAGCTGACATCGCAGAGGATTTTTGTGCAAGATGTTCTATAATGTTGTAGTTTGGAGAAACACGCGCATGTGGATTAAAGGAATACTTCTAAACAACGCCCTTTGGAGGAGGGAGGAGAAATGTATCAGGAATTTGTCATTCGAGATGAAGAGGACCATTGGGAGGTGAAGTTGAGGGAGGTGGTTGAATCAATGAAGGTGGTAAATCGTCAACTTTCTCCTTCGAAGGAGAATAATCTTTGGCTTGAGTGGTGACTGCAACGTCATTCTTGGTATAATTACCAATACACATAATGACATACGAAGTGGTGGAAGGAGAGGGTTTGTCATGAATGACCAATTGGGCCTGCTATTGAGAAGGGAAAGGTTGCAACAAAACAATAGGTGTGGGAGGCTTTCTGGTTCCTTGAAGGAACTTAATGACCCCAGTACATCTTGTACAATATTTTGTGTAGTGATCATCACCACAGATAAGGCAAGGATGCCAAGGTTTATGCTTATCCTTATCATCAACATACTGTGTCTTGGGTTTATCGGATTGCAGATTATTATTTCTATCCTCCTTATTCTTACCCTTTCTTTTTTTAGATTTATTTTTGTCAGCAGGGGTGGATTGAACGGAGTTAACCTTAGAAGTTTTGTCGGTGGAAGGAGTAGGAGTTGGAACACCTTGAACATTATAAGAAATAGATTTGGGATTATTTTGAGTGTCCAAATTGGATTTAGCATCAGCATGGAAGGTGTCAGTCACACCATCAACAACATGGGAAGTTGTTGGGGTTGTTGAGGTAGCGGTGGTAGAAGGGCGAGGAGCATCATGGAGCAAGTCGTACAGAGTGCCCATTTGCGAATAAACGAGATCTAGGCACTGAGCGTGACTAATCACCTACTCTTTAGTGACAACTCACCCCATGGAAATATCACAAGAGATTTTATTGATGAATGATTTGGTGAAGCATTCAACCAATAAATGATTAGGAAGGTCAAGTTTGATCAAGCGTCTCCTCCATCTCCATTCATGAACGTGATAAAAAATGTGAGTGGTAGAGGATTGATTAAAGGAAATTAAATATTGGTTCCTGTCTCATAACGGATTGGAAATTGGTAATGTGTGAGAAAATACATGGCGAGAGTATTGAAGTCGTTAAATAAGACTTGTGGTAATTCTATGTACCACTTTGTGGTTGAACCCGTGAGAGTTTGTTAGAAGAGTCGTAACCGAATGGAATCATCCATAAATGAGTTGGACGAACACCAAAGGTGGAAAGTCATAACATGATTGTTTGGGTATTCTCCCGGTCGACCGTCAAACTTGGGAATTGCAGACGGTAATTTGGCCGGTATGATGGCCCAATGGGGAGAATGTAAGATAGGGATATTCAAGATTCTAGACAAGTCGGGTAAATCCAAAGTGGCTAGAAAAGGTATTTTTCTGTTCACGTGAAGATACTGGTGACTTTGGGGAGGAAGTCCCATCGGTATACTAGTAGGACCATAAGCAGTCTACATGTACATGGAGAGTCCTGATAGATTATGTCGTGCAGGATTTTGAGGCATATAGCCCATAGGGTTGGGTTGGTTGGAAATGTTCGCTTCAAAAGGGGCACTAGACTAAACGTTCGGACCCCAAGAAGGATTTAAAGAACCGGGATATGTCTATCCAGAGTGAGGGGGTAGAACATAGGTGACTTGAGGTTATTTACCCCAGATGATTGTGGATTTCTTTGGGCAAGAAGGTTCCAAATTTGAGCTAGTGATCACGATGTGTTCTATCCATATAGTGGGTTATAGAGTCCAACTTGAGATTGTCCTCCAAGTGGAGGTTTCCCCCCAACGTGATATTACCCTCCAATGGGAATCTCGTAACCAGAAGTGAATGGATGATAGGTGCTTCCAATTGGATTGGAGCCACTAGGGACAGATCCCCTAGGAAAATGTGGATAAGACCCTCCAAAGAGGACCTGAGAAGGTGTAGGAACAAAACCGGCAGCAACATTGTACCCAGGTGGAACAAAAAGTCCATAAACTCTGAATGGAGCCTGGGTAGGGATGGAGGTAGAAGGATTCAAAGTGTGATACCCAGGAGGAATCGACGGGATAGGTCTAGACGAGAGTGGTGTCCCAATGGGAGCTTGTTTAACCACCACATTCTCGGTAGGAATAGTCGTAACGTGTGGGACCATAGTAGAATGGGCCATCTGGAGAGAAAAATTCGAGCTAGGACTAACTGACTATGTGTCTGGAATGATGGTGATGTTGCTAGTTGTACAGACAAAATGGTCTAAAGGTATTTTGTAGCTAACAAACATTTCGGGTAGTTGGGAGATGATGGGTGTATCAGGACCTGACCTTAAGTTGTCATAAAGGTCTCACACCATGCGAGGCGGGATTCTAAATATGTCGGTAGTACAAAGGGGATTCTTGGCTCCAGGGCTTGTATGGGGTTCGGTCGGTATTCCAGAAGTGTCAAAAACAAGTTCTTCTGATGTTCTCCTGATGAATTCATCCAGAGAATACGTCTCTCGTATCTAGGAGGGATACAGAAAGATTCTAGAGAATCTAAAATAATTCAGAAACTTTCTAAAGAGGAGGAACCTTCCACTTGTGAGGTTACGGTGTCCTAGACCGCTCTTCGCTCGGGAGATCCATTTGGTGAATTAGGAGTAAAAGGGAGATAACCTTCCAAATCTTCCAGGGGTATCCCTTGCATCCTATGTGAACGACGTGGAGGGTCGATGTTGGTCGAGCAAAAAATTTTACAAAAGAAAATCTATGGCCAACTACGGAAACAATCAACACTTGCTAATAAAATCTAGAAATCAAACCAAGAAAGCAAACCTTATTATCTCAAATTCACTAGTTTGTGATGAAATCCAACATCATGAAGTCAAGACAAGAAGGAACGAGGATAGATCGGGTGGAAAAGTTACATTGACGACCTTCTTAACGGAATTACACCCTAGTGCAAGCTCCCACACATAATCGTGGGTATACCCTCCAAGGAGCCCGAGTGAGTCTGGCCAAATTTGATTCCAGGTACCATAAATACTTCCCCATCCACATTCACCTCTTGTAAGACCCTAAAATGATAAGCTACTAAGGTTACCAAGAACAACATTGATTCCTGGGGAAATAGTCGACGGTCTGATCCACAATCAAGGGCAGGGTATCTATCCCGAAATCAACTCGAAAGGATTCCACTCATAATTGTGGGTATACCTTCAAGTGACCCCCATAATACATGCAATATCTACACCAAGACCAACAAAGCAGGGTGAGTAACTCTTCCATCCTTAATGTGACCTCATGTTCGACCCTTGTGTGAGAAGGGCTTCCCAAGACAAAATGTTGCAAATGGATTTGAACACTCCCTGTCACAAGATGCTACAGTGTGTTTTATGCTTTGGAGAGTGTGCCTCACAACCTATTCCAAAGCACTATCCTAGATAATGTTGGTGTAAAAGAGTTTCTAGAAAACAAAAGTTACCAATAAATTTAAAAATTACGTAGTATTTTAGAGGCTGTTGTTTACGCAAGAGGGAGATGGAGATGAAACTGATGTTGTATGAGACCTTCACCCAATAATATGCAATAAGAGATGAATGATACAATGTTTCAATTCGATGAACTCTAATTACAAATAGGGAGAAAGTATTTCTTCGAAAAACACGAAATCTATGAAATATAATTTCTTTTTCTTGAATGAACACGATTTCAAACAATCATTAGCAATGAAATTTTCGAATTTGTTCTCTTGTAAAAAAAAAATAATGCAATTTTTTTTCTTACGAATCATTACTACAAAGAATAGATGACTTTAATTCTTCCTTTCCAAAATCAAGTCAGGGATATAATGAAGAAAGGAAAAGTAATCAAAGAAAATTGATACACTCAACAAATACCCAAATCAAACTTCCAATGAAGATAAAAATGAAGATGACAAGAAAGTGTTTCACTAAATGCAAACAAAACTAATTTTCCAATCAACAAGCAATACAGAAAATGTAAAAGAATCCAAAACTTTTAAATCAAATCAAAGACTTTTATCAATCAAGCACTCAGATTTAAATCCAGAGATTATGTCCTTGTTGACAAAAAGAAAGTAAAAACTTGTAAAATGATGAAGGAGGGTTTTCAATCCCTGAAAACCAATCAACAACAAGTCTTACACTTAGAAAACAATCAAGTACTGGCACTAAAAGTTCTTTCTAGGTGATCAAAGAAAAATTGGGTCTCAGAGGACAAAAAGACCTAATCCAAAAATTCTACAGGAGACATTGCAACCCAGCAATAAGGAACAATGTGGGGATTTGATGTTTCCATAGGCTATATATGGGTAGGATGCAGAGATTCTGCACTGGTCTAAAACATTAGGGTGCAGGTATCTAAAGTTTTCGCAGGCTGCATATGGGATACAGTGAGAAAATGTCTATAAACAAAGGAAAATTGGAAAGAGGGAAAAGAGTCTAAAATAACTTTCAAATCCAGAGAGTTTGAATGGATCCCCCACAGAAGCAGAGATTGGTTTAAAATGAAAAGAGGTAGGCTAAATGAAAATGGAAAACAAAAAACCAAAACAAGTCATATCCCCAGTATGGTCGCCAATTGTTTTATTGGATAGATCGATGAATGCAGACATAAACTTATCTCCCTAGATCCACTTAGATCTAGAAAAAAACAAGACAGGACATGACGCTTTCCATAAGCTTTAATCATTGAGTTTACTATCAAACAAGAGATAAATGGAATGCCTTTGAATATCACTTCCTTATATCTTGGTTGTCCCTGCTCCGCTTCGATGCTCTTGTGAGATTGGATCTGCAATGAAACACAAACCAACCACAGTGAAAGCAACAAAAGTATATTCAATGAAAACTTACACATGTGATCAAGGAGTCATGTAATAAAATAAGAATTATTTTATGGGAAAGAAACATGCCACTGTATTATATTAAGTAAAAGTGGAAGATACAACCAAATAGCCTTGATGTTGCAAGGTTCCCTTTCGGTGTCCCTTTTCTCCAACACACACACTTACTCCAAACTTGCATGAAGAGGATCCACAATAACGTGATGGACAGATGAAGACCTCAAGAATCAATTGAGATAGAATCCCTCACACAATTCTCAACCTATTCCTTCATTAATTCCTTTCTTGATCTTCCTTTCTTAATCTTGCTTAACCTTTTCCATGAGAAATCCATTATTATATAGGAGAAAGAGACATGGTTAAAGAGATTAGGATGATCCCACCAAATCAGAGAAGCGAGTAGGATCCCAACCATACAGATGCCACCTCATATTCTAGAAGACCCCTTATAGAACTTTCATGAACTTCGTTCCTTTTCTCAGTCTTCCAACGCCGCCACACCCTAGCTATAGTGAAGCCTACGGAAACGTCGCAAGCTAGTTTCATGATAGCCTGTGGAAATCATGCATTTTCGCACTGTACCTTATGGCTGGCCTATGACGACCTTCTAAAAATATTTTTTGTAGAAGAGGGAGCTAGTCACTTTTCTCATGAAGAAAGGTTCTTTTGGAATCCTAAACACGTGTAGTAGAAACATCACCAGGGTGACTAAAATAATGTGTAACAACAAGGTCACCATGAGACATTTTCACAACAAACCTAGCTAGTAGAAAATGAACAAACAAAGATTGCGAGAGAGAAGAGAAGAGAGTAGAATGAAAGAATTGTATTAGCTATTGCATAAAATTGTAAAATACACATGATAAGCTCTACATGGTTAAGTGAAGTCTCCATAGTAGTGATATAGAGAGATCTAGACACTCATTGATAGAAACTGAAGTAATATGTTACCTAGTCCTAGAGAAATGTTGGAGTTACTTCACACACACCTAGGATTTCTTTTTCCTAAGGTTTTTATTTGTTTATTAGTCATAAGTAGTCATTATCTAGTCTCCTATATTTTAGGAGAGAATATTCCACCTGGAGAATATTCTCTTTCAGTTGACACTTCAGTTTGACTAGTTGAGTTGAGTTTAGATGTTGCATTGGGATCATCACCATGCTAATTCGAACTTTCCTTGGTATCATCACTAGAGTGGTGCATTAGCCTTGATTCCTTGAGTTAACTCCTCACTAATCTCTATTCATTCAGTTAACTGAAGACTAGTTGACTAGTTAACTCAACTAGGTGGCAGTTCACTCCCGTAACTGCCTGAGAGACTAGAATAGGTAGCAGTTCACTCCCGTAACTACTGGTGTGTCCAGATCACTCTAGAATACCACTATGGAGACTTGGTTCACCTCATGTCGAACTCCTTGATTTACACAGAGTATATCATGTGTAAATCATTCATTATTCATAACGGTTAATGAGAATTCTTCTATTCTTTCTCTCCTTCTTCTTCTTTCTCCAATTCTTTATGAAAATGTGTGTATTATTATTTAGATAGATC
>ML809427.1:81902-97689 GCA_009831015.1 Picea engelmannii | reverse complement strand
AAATGAATCGAACTAACTCAGGGCCGACACAATCATTATACTAATTCAAGAGAAATCAAATCGTGTTAAATCGGTTCAATCAAAACACAGTTATACTATTTTAGCAAACAAATCTTCAATGCAAACATAATTCAAAACGAAATCAAAATAGCAGAATCGTTTTTAAATTTATTTAAACAAAAAGAACTAAATGGGAGAGAACACAATCGGCTAACCAAATCATTCAAAATCGATGTTGAAATAATCATACCTGGGGTGTAGAAAAATGATTCGGTTAGGATAACCTTGAGTTGACAAAGGCCCTAGCTGCCTCAACATTTCTGAAGACAATTGAACCCGTAGTCTTTTGCTTCTTCTCGTTGGCTTGTAGCATGTCATTCTCCTTTGACAACACAGTAACTCGTTCCTCTAATGATTTAATCTTAGATTGCAACAGGGGAACATCGGTGTAATAACGTTCAATCCAAGAATTGCATTGAGTAAACGGTGATTGATCGGGCCTTGGCATTACAGGCAAGGGCTCTTTCAAGTTACCAGGGGTTCCACTGTGAAGCTTAATTCCTGGGAAGTTAGGGTCATTCTTGAGGAATGGGGGTAGGTTGGAAACATAGTCATAGGGTTCCACAGAACAGAGGCCATGAGAGTAAGGGTATTCCTTGGCCAATAAGCGTTCAATCTCAGAGTCTGAATCCTCACTCAAAACAATAGGCTTCTGGTCAACGTTTTGTTTGGGCTTGTTCCGGGCACATCTAGATATCCATCGTGCATTCTTCTTTCCCCTACTATTGAAACCAGTATCACCTTTGGCTTTCTTCCTTACAGGCCTCTTGGCAGTCTTAGTATTGTATTTAACACATGGGTCAGCCATGGTATTAGGTAGGTCAAAGTTGGGGCAGTTCGAGGGTTTGACAGGGGGTAGAAGGGTAGGAGATGGCACGGTAGGCACAACCAGGGCTTCAGTGACCACAACCTTGTCTACTTGAACACACTCGGGAGTGGAAAAGCCATTCCTTGATAGGAAGGCTTGCCAACAGTCACCATTGAGCTTCAAATGGTGAATGATAATGACTTTGATCAAGCAGTAATGGAAAAGGCTGCTATCAGCCTTCTCATGCTTAAATCATTTTTACATTTTGTAAATACTGCATTGGAGATAGTGCGGCATATTGAGAGGGTAGTCTATAAAATTCATAAGCAACCTGAGATGATAAAGAAACACTAACCCATAACGACCTTCGCAAGTTACAAATTGTTTAACAATTTCTAATAGATCATGCCATCTGGTCTTGAGGGCAGTGACAGGCATACCTCTATCACAGCTGACAATTTTCCTTGATGCGAATAGGAGTGGCCATGGGACTTCATCCAGTTTAGAGTTCTTAAACCACCTCTTCCCTTTAGCTGGTAAGCCTATATCTGAGCTGAGGAATTCCTCATTTAGCTCGAGTTGGATATCTCCAACCTTAGCCCTGCATCTGTCGAACGTGAGGGCGAATTGATGGGTGACTGTAAGGTTGAAACCCTCAAATTTTTAGATAACAACTAGCCAGCCACTATTCTCCAGGTCTTCACGAGCATTGTCGAATAGCAGGAGTGTTTGGATGCCAACAACCTTAAGACAAGCGAGCCATGATATTAAAGATAAAATCCCCAATACTGTTGATAGAGCCACTGCTGCCAGCAGGCGTTCATAGCCTCGACAAGGTTGCCATTTAACCCACTCCGATATCCATATCCTTCCAAGAAGTTCCAGATCAGAATAAAGGGAATTTTAAGGTCAAGAGATTTCATACTTATGAATTTTCATGTACTCGACATTGCTTTGCTGCCAGCGGGCCTGTTCAGTACCCCGACGAAGTTGTCTTGGCGTCATGCATGCATTTAGTCGCTACCAACAGACCTGTTCAGCATCCCGACAGGTTTACAAGCACTTCCCACAACTCTTTTATGATTTAGTTTGGTTTTTTATAATTGAGCGTGGTGACACTGAAAATTATGATATTTTGACATATTTTTTACAGATGTCAACATAATTTTTTAAACTATCCTTCTTTAAGATTCAGAGATGGTTTGTTTATGAAACCGAACTTCTAAGGCAGGGAGACATCTTCTGAGTCATTCCCTTAAGGAACAAGGATAGTGTAAGAAGATAATAGATGATCGTGATAGGCTTTACTCACAGATCAAAATCAATTAACTTCTTTCAAACAACAATCTTTTCTCAACATGGTTGTAAATTACAGAAGCATATAATTGATGTTTAGACAATTTTTCAGTCATTTCAGTGAAAGAATTTTTTGTTTTCTTTGTCTGAATAGTCCCAAAATTCAGGTATGTATATTTCCAAAAACAAAAACTGATAAGCATAAGGGGAAAAATCAAAACCAAAACGGAAAGAAAAGCAAACAAAAGAAAAATATTTACACAGTATACAAAGGGTTGTCATCAAGAGAAATATCTTTTCAGAGCTTGGACATTCACCGGATAGGTGTATGGATGTCCCTCTAAATTCTGTAATCGGAAAGAGCTGGGACCCAATTTCTCAGCAATTAAAAATGGTCCAAGCCATAAATTTTGAAACTTCGTGTGCTCTCCCTTTCCCTCATGCGGTTTGTCCCATTTCAAGACAAGGTCACCTACTTCAAAGTTCATATCAGAGGCAAAGTTGGAATCAAACCATCTTTTGACTACTAGTTGATGCTGATCTAAATTATGTTTAGCTTGGGCTCTTACCTCTTCTAGTTTCATTAAAGCGTTAATTCGGTTCTCCAAAGGGGGATAGTCTTCTTCTTGTATTTTATGCGATAGCTGTAGTGAGGGAAGAAGAATATGTGGTGGCATAATTGCTTCTCTGCCATAGACGAGAAAGAAGGGAGAGTTACCTATAGAAGTCTTTGGTGTTACCCTATCAGCCCAGATTGCGTTTAATAGTGCATTATGCCAGTTTTTGTGATTCTCAAATACCGTTCTCTTGATGATTTTAATCAGATTCTTATTTGTTGATTCTGCCAATCCATTGCCCTGAGGGTAGTAGATGGAAGAATACTTCAATTTAATTCCTTTTTCTAGAGAGAACTCACTCATCTCAAGGGATGAAAAGTAAGAAGTGTTATCGAATACTAAACAGTCAGGGATACCAAAATGGGTAATAATATTTGAATTTAAAAAAGCAATTACCTGACTGGTATTCATAGTTCTTAATGTGGCAGCTTCAGACCACCTGGTGAAATAATCTGTGGATGTTATGATAGAATTATAATGCTGTGAGGATGGAAGATTGATTGGACCTATAATATCAAGACCCCACTGCTGAAAAGGGGAGTCTACTGAAACAGGCTGTAAAGGAAAGGTTGGTTTTTGTATCTGCCCGGATGGTTTTTGACAAATAATACACTTGCGGCAGAAGGCATGGGAGTCTCTAAAAAGTGTGGGCCAGTAATAAACATCCCTCAAAACTTTATGAGCAGTGGTTTCACCACCAAAATGCCCACCAACTTCTCCTACATGCAACTCTAGTAAGACTTTTTCTGCTTCATCTTTCTCAAGACAGTGCATTAGTACTCCATCAAAATTTTGACGAAATAGAATACCATTAATCAAATGAAAGGAGGCAGATTTTAATATTAACACTGTTCTTTTAGTGGGATCTAGGTGACAGGGGATGACCCATGTTCAAGACGGAATTTTATATCGTCATACCATGGACTGACCGAGTTTTGTGCACAATAGATTGCATTTTGATTGTGTTGTCCTAGGTTTGACATATCATTTTCTACTTGTTGTCTTGTTGCTGAATCAACAACTAACTTGCATAACCCTTGGCCTCTCACTATTTGAGCTGGGGTAATTTCTATGTCATACTCCTGCAAGGAGGTAACCCAGTTCACCCTCTTTTCACCTAGTTCTTTCTGCACTAACAGATTCTTGACGGCTGGATAAGGGACAATAACTTTCGTCCTAGATTTCAAAAGATAAGACCGGAAGTGTTTGACTTCTTTGAAAACAACGTAGGCTTGTTGATCTACCGCTGGGTAATTAAGTTCCATGCCTTTGAAAGCAGAGCTCATAAAGGCAATGGGTACTTCATTGTTTTCAGTGTTCTTTTGAGTTAGGACAACAGCGTAGGAGCGGTCAGAAGCAAATGTGTAGAGCGTGAAGTCTTGCGAAAAGTTGTTGCTCATGAGAGAAGGAGCGTCTATTATGGCCTTTTTTATTGAATTGAAAGCTTGATTTTCTAAGGGTCCCCAACGATATTGTGCATCTTTCTTAATTAAATTCTGTAAAGGTCTTACCATCTCAGAGAAATTGGGGACGAATCTCCTGACAAAGTTTATCTTGCCTAAGAAAGACTGCATAGACTTTTTGGATGAAGGAGGGGGAAGTTTCGAGATGAATTGAGTCCTTTCAGGGTCGATAATCATCCCTTTGCTTGACACAATAAATCCTAAGAGTTTACCTTGTTCTACTGCGAAGATAGATTTTTTAGGATTCAAGGAAATGCCGTATTTACGACATCGTTGTAGAACAACTCTTAAATGAGCTAGATGATCAATTTTGTTTTTGGAAAACACAGTAACATCATCTAAGTAAACTACGATGGATTGATTGATTAATCCTCGAAAATAGATGTCCATCGCTCTCTGGAAAGTAGCACGGGAATTAATCAATCCAAAGGGCATTTTCCTATAAGCATAGGTGCCCCATGGAGTGCGGAAGGTAGTTTTAAGTTGGTCTGGAGGAGACATCAGGACATGGTTGTATCCTGAAAAACCATCCAATAAGGATAGTCTCTCATAACCAGATACATGTTGAAGGATCTGTTCCATGGGTGAGATAGGGTAGTTGTCCTTATCAGACGCTCTATTAAGGTTTCGAAAATCGACACATAGGATTTCCCCACTTTTATTCCGGACAGGGACAAGGTTAGAAACCCATTGCGTGTGCCTAACTGGGAAAATTATCTTAGCATTCAAGATTTTATTTGATTCTTTTTTGACAATCGGTTCGAGCTTAGGGTGCATTTTTCTTAACTTTTGTTGAAAGGGTAAGGTTTGGGGTTTGATAGGAATGACGTGTTGTATGATGTTAGGGTCGAAAGTTTTAAGGTCATCATACATCCATGCAAAGACATATTTAAATTCCTTAAACAATTTAATCAAGGCGGATTTTTCTTGTTCAAAACACCCCACCCCTAAATTAATGCACTGTGGATTGTCATTAGTTCCCAAGTTTACTTTTTCATATGATAATGAGGAACTATTGGTTTTACAGTTGACCGATTTTTTGAATTTATCTTGAATATCGTAAAAAAATTCTAATCTAACTATAGATTTAGGGATCAAATTTACCATGTCCGATGAAGATTCACGAGACCTCAGATCTGGTATTACCGTGAAATCGCGCAAATTGTCGTCATGAGTGCATTCGTCGATCACCGCGCCGTGGAAAGTTTCCTCCATATGTAGGAAGCTAATAATCTGTTGATCGTCGTCGAAGACTCTCCAATTTGTGATGTTGTCGGGAATGGATGGCCTGAACAACAGTTTGACGGAGAATGCATTCGGGGACAAGACTTTTGTAGGAAACAGTTTGGAAGCTACGTTAGCTAATAGATCATCTTCAGAATTATTCAATCTAGGAATAGAATTTATATTGAAAGCAGAAAACATATTCATTAAATTCCATACCTCAGATTGGTAGCTTTTAAGATGCAGAGACAGACAGTGGATAGAATCTCTTACCTGTCTAACCACGATTTCTGAATCGTCAAAGACAGTCAAATTTTGAATGTTCATATCTAAAGCTTTTCTGAGGCCCTACAATAAAGCGTCATATTCCACTGTGTTTTTAGTACATTCAATTTCTAGCCTGCATGCAATCAGGGTTTTGTTACCTGTCGGATCAATAATAACGCAACCTGCACCTGCTCCTTCTTTGGACTTTGACCCGTCAAAGTAAAGAGACCAAATTTGATTTTTATTGGGTGCATGAGACCATTGTGTAGAAGTTGTTGGTTGCACATATGCTACAATCTCATACTGTTGTTCTGGGTTGGTGATAGTTGAAGTATCGACCATGAAATTGCCGAAAAATGTGTCCATCCCTTGTATTTCAGGTGAATCAACAGAAGGTGTAAATGGCTCATTGGGATCATTTAAATTCGTGACCGTGAACTTAAGGTAGTGCTCACGATTTACCTTGATTTTGTTGGGCTTGCCATTCTCGGGCAGCCACAAGTGAGACCAATCTGTCGCGAAATATCTGTGTAGCTTCTCTGACCAGTCTCTACTTAGAAATAAACCATAAACTTCTGGAATATCCACAACAATAATATCAATCACTTGATGAACTTTGGGGTTAGACGATAATCTTATAAGCACATTCCTTAATTCGCCTATGACTTTAACACTAGTTCGATCAAGTTGGATGATTTTTAAAGTGGATGGTTCAACCTCAGCATTAATCTTATGACATATAGACCATGGCATTACATTGGATGACGCTCCTGAATCTACCATACAATTGTGCACGTTTCTATTAAAGATTTCGAAAGTTAACAAAAATGGAGGTACATTTCTGCGAGTACTAAGTGTGGAAGCTTGTGGTTTTTTACTCGCAGTCTCTAAGGCTAATTTATCTCCATTTGTTACATTATTTACAGGAAGACTTCCTTTGTTGCGGGGATCAGGATTACTCTTAGTGAAAGTCTTCTGAGAAACTTTGTTCTGAACAACCTTGTTACTGCTTGAATTACCATTTTTTCTATTCTCTGCGATGTTTTGTAACATTTTTTGTAGCAGAAACATAAATTTTAATAACTCATAAACATAAATGTTAGCCCTTAACTTTCTTAGATCTTCAACTAAATCATAATCTAAGTTGGGGTTTACATGACTCTGTTTAGTCTCAGTTGGTTTAGATTTCTTTGGGGGAAAGTCGTAGTGTTTTCGGAAGAAGGTTTGTTTGTTGTCTTACTCCTTGTATTGTAGGGGTGTACTGTCTCAAAGTTATCTTGAAAAATGCTATCCAAGAAGTGTCCAAAAATGTTCAGAGACGATTCTTCTTCTTCAACTGTCTCTTGTTCAATTACCTCCTCATGAATCTCAGGAGGCATCAGGTTATCCTGGGCTTCTATAATTGTTTGAAGGGCGAATTGCAGACTTTCTAGATTTAGGCCCTCGGTATTTGGATTAGGTCGGTTGGTGGGAAAAGGCTTCATGAACGGGGATTTGTAAGGCCCTTTGCTCGAAGAAGATTCTTCGGTCATCCTTTTCAAATATATAACTTGATTTGACATTTTTTGAATGACTTTAGTTAGGTTTTCTAAATCCGAGCTTTCAGGTTGTGTTTTATTTTGAGCAGGTCTAGGGATGATTTTGATCTTCTTTTTGGAAGATGAACTAGTCTCTGTTTCATTGCTAGTAGTGTCTTTTAAACTAAGGATGTCTTTTTCAATCTGGCTAGCCTCTTCAAAGGCCTCTAACAACCTGGATTTCTTAGATCGTTTAACCCAAATGGCTATACTTTGACGCAAGGATTTAGTATAGTATGCTATGATAAGATTCTCGGCAGGCATGGAATACGTAGGGATTCTGTTCTTAAGTGTTAAGAATCTTTGGTTAAAGTCTTTGATTTTCTCTTCAGGGTTCATTCTTAAACTAGAAAGCTCCATGACTAGAACTTCTAGGGACTTATCATCTTCGAACTTTTCCAGAAAGAAGGATTCAAACTTCTCCCATGACACGATGGTATGGGGTTGTTGGGAAAAATACTAAGTAGAGGCATTGCCCTCAAAAGTGTAGAGGAACAACCTACAGACTACGTCTTCATGCTCTACATTACAGAGTCTAATGGAAAACATAAACTTTTTAATGTGATCTTCGGAGATTTGTTTAGCATCAGGATCAAACTTGGGAAGCCACTTCTCCAGATGTTTGGGTAAGGTATGCTAAGTTCCAGGTACGACTACTGCATCCTGGTCGAGCCAAGGTCTAGCAAGATTGTTCTGGTTGGCCATTGGTGTAGGTGGTGTGGAAGGCTGAGAAGGGGAACTGCCTTCATCAGAAGAGTCTTCTCTAGAAGAAGAAGGAGATGATGGAGGTGGTGAGGGTGGTATTCCAGATCCCCCTGCAGTAGGAGTGAGGATTGGATCTGTAGGGTTTAAAGTGAGGTTAGTGCCTCCAAGTTGTTCTCTGATATCAGAGAAATATAAAGGTTGTTCTAAAGGCCGATTTGGTTGCCTTAAACGGGAGAAGGCACTATGTGTTCTTAAGAGAGATTGGCGGTCAATATCTTGCACGTCACCACCTATAGGATTTGGGGTTACTGGTTCAACTGTGATCCGTAGATTGTAGTTTGATGTGGTTTCATTTTGAGGGACGATGTTTTCATTTGAATGACTTCTTGTTACTATAGGAGAGCGGTTAGGTGGTGGAGGAGTCTTACAACCACCTCTTTCCATTAATAATTTTCAGGCCCTCCTTCTAGCACCATTTGTTGACGGGCGAAAATGAACGCTCGTCAACTGTAGGAATGGGTCCGGTCCGGGGTTGTCTAAATAACCCAAGCTATTTGGGATGATCCACCCTGACGGGTTTAGCAGCTCCATTGGCCGATCTAATTCCTAGAAAAACGAAAGAACACTAAACTAAAGGAACTAATCTAGATGAAAATCAAAACTAAAGCAAACTATAAACAAATCTGAAATATATATATACAGTTTACGGTCTAATATTATACAATAATAATTCTATGAAATTAAATGTTCGGCTATCAACATAATTAAATCTTAATCACAAATGTACAACATTTACAGAATACAAATTTTGATCTAAATTTTCAAAAATCATTGGTAAAATGCCTTATGACAGCGAAACCATTGTTTTTTATTTCTCATATCTTTTCTATGAAAAAAGAGAAATAAAAGCTAACTAAGCTAAGCAATTAAAAAAACAATCTGTACTAATGAACTGAACTATATATCTATCTAAAACTACTGAGAATTCTTGAATTTATTAACTATTAAATTGCAAATAACGAACTAACCTAAAGTAATGCTTCCTATTTGTCCTGTGCTTAATGCTTGATTTAGTTGTTTGGTGGGAGAAAACCCGCACCCGATTCTCGACAAGCTTCCCGTAAACAAGAAGCAACAATGATCTTTGAATATAAATGACAAAACAAACAAGACATAAAATGACAACAATCCTATGATTTACAAATCATCACAATTAGATAAATACCTGTGTGACAGAACAATTCGTTTAATTAAGAAGATAAACCTTCTGTTAATTAAATTCAAATAGAGTGATTGCTCCACTAAAAATGAGATACATAAGAAATGGATAGAATTTAAATCACAACGCATTAATCTGTAACAAGTCTTGATATCTAAAGTAGTGAATAACTTGATCACAAATTAAAATGCACAAAACCTGAACGAAAGTATGATAAATTGAAAGCTAAAGCTGTTACAAAAGATCCACTTCCATTCGAGTCTGTATCATCATAAATCCATAGTCTTTGTTCTCCCAACAGTGATGGGTTCTTTGCAAAAAATAATGAGTATAAAAAGGCCACAGGGTAAAACATCCCTGTGGGAATGATCAAAAACTGTTTACAATTTTTTTTTGGGAACAATCTCCCAAGTCTCTATTTCTGCCTATGAATAACAACTTAAAACAAAACTATATCACAAAAATCATGTTCTAAACTGCCACAGCATGTCCAATTTGTATTGAAATTCATAGGTACCTGTACGTGGAGAAGAATACACAAGTTTAGATAATGTTTTATTGGTAAAATTAACAAAAATCTAAATTATAAGACTAGCTACAGAATCTCACGATTCTGTAGCTGGTCTTATTTGCAAACATAACCATTTTAAATCAATCCAAATGATAACAGAAATAAATTCGACCTATTTAACCAATCTTTAATTACTAATTGAAAACAAAGAAAATCATTCATGCCAAACAAACCAAAACTTTTATGCCAATTTGAAACAAACGAAATCGTGGTCAATTAACCGAATGGTAACAGGGATATATGTGATCTGTCAAACAATATTTTTATTATCAATTTGAAACAGACAGAATCGTTTTGACAATTCAAAACCAATGAAATCATTTTTATGAATCAATTTCAATCGACACAGACTATAATCGATCAAACAAATCTTTTACTTAACACAAATGCGATAGTTTATGTCAATTCAGAAATTAACAAAATTGTTGTTGAATCAAAACAAAACTAACAGAATTATTTTTTAATTAAAAACTAACAGAACTATATCAAACCAAACTTTGATATGAATCCAACGTATATACAAACAACTATGCTAATTCACGACATGCAACATTGTTTCTGAATCAAACTAAACAGAAATGAATTGAACTAACTCAGGGCTGACATAATCATTATACTAATTCAAGAGCAATCAAATCGTGTTAAATCGGTTCAATCAAAACATAGCTATACTATTTTATCAAACAAATCTTCAATGCAAACATAATTCAAAATGAAATCAAAATAGCAGAATCGTTTTTAAATCTATTTAAACAAACAGAACTAAATGGGAGCGAACACAATCGACTAACCAAATAATTCAAAATTGATGTTGAAATAATCATACCTGGGTTGTAGAAAAATGATTCGGTCAGTATAACCTTGATTTGACAAAGGCCATAGCTGCATCAACATTTCTGAAGACAATTGAACCCATAGTCTTTTGCTTCTTCTCGTTGGCTTGTAGCCTGTCGTTCTCCTTTGACAACACAGTAACTCATTCCTCTAATGATTTAATCTTATATTGCAACAGGGGAACATTGGTGTAATAACATTCAAGCCAATAATTGCATTGAGTACACGGTGATTGATCGGGCCTTGGCATTATAGGTGAGGGCTCTTTCAAGTTACCAGGGGTTCCACTATGAAGCTTAATTCCTGGGAAGTTAGGGTCACTCTTGAGGCACGGGGGCACATTGGAAACATAGTCATAGGGTTCCACAGAACAGAGGCCATGAGAGTAAGGGTATTCCTCGACCAAGAAGAGTTCAATCTCAGAGTCCAAATCCTCGCTCAAAACAATAGGCTTTTGGTCAACGTTTTGTTTGGGCTTGTTCTGGGCACATCTAGATATCCATCGTGCATTCTTCTCTCCCCTATTTTTGACACCAGTATCACATTTTTCTTTCTTCCTTACAGGCCTCTTGATGGTCTTAGTATTGTCTTTAACACACGGGTCGGCCATGGTATCGGGTAGGTCAAAGTTGGGGCAATTCGAGGGTTTGACAGGGGGTAGAAGGGTAGGAGATGGCACGGTAGGCACAACCAAGGTTTCAGTGACCACATCCTTGTCTACTTGAACACACTCAGGAGTGGCAAAGTCATTCCTTGATAGGAAGGCTTACCAACAGTCACCACTGATCTTCAAATGGTGAACGATAATGAATTTGATCAAGCAGTTATGGAAAAGGCTTCTATCAGCCTTCTCATGCTTAAATCGTTTAGACATTTTGTAAAGACTGCGTAGGAGATAGTGCGGCATATTGAGAGGGTAGTCTATAAAATTCATAAGAAACCTGAGATGATAAATAAACACTAACCCATAATGACCTTAGTAAGTTACAAATTGTTTAACAATTTCTAATAGATCAAGCCATCTGGTCTTGAGGGCAGTGACATGCATACCTCTATCACAGCTGACAATTTTCCTTGATGCGAATAGGAGCAGCCACGAGACTTCTTCCACTTTAGAGTTATTAAACCACCTCTACCCTTTAGCTGGTAAGCCTGTAGCTGAGCTGAGGAATTCCTCATTTAGCTCGAGTTGGATATCTCCGACCTTAGCCCTGCATCTGTCGAACGTGAGGGAAAACTATTGGGCGACCGTAAGGTTGAAACCCTCAAATTTTTGGATAAAAACTAGCCAGCCACTATTCTCCAGGTCTTCACGAGCATTGTCGAATAGCATGAGTGTTTGGATTCCATTAGGTGTTGAACAACTGAGAGGGGGGGGTGAATCAGTTGTTACCATTCTTAAACAATTATGCTTCTTTTAAACTCTTTGCTGAGACACTAAATGATGATCACAATAATGCAGGGAAATAAACAATGGTACATTCAACATTAGTCACATATATGAGAAACATAGAGATAGATATTTCCTGAGGAAACCCATGTAGGGTAAAAACCTCTTTTTCTTTATATGATAAGTAATGGTTACAATCTTTACAGTATCATACATATGAGCACCAACTCATATTGAGGCTACAACCTCTGTTTTGCAAGCTGCTACTTGCTGAGAGCACCAACTCTCTGTTTTCACTAGCACCCACTAGAAGGAAGCACCTATTCCCTGGTTTCTCTAGCACCAACTAGAAGGGATCACCAACTCCCTGAGTGTTTCTAGCACCAACTGGATGGAATCACCAACTGGATGGAAGCACTAACTTCCAATCATACATGCACCAACCTGTAAAATAGAGAACAAGAGTTCTCCCTTGCACCACCCTGCCACCCTGGTTTCTCTGGCTGCAACCAGATGGAAGCTACAACTCCCTGTGTTCAAGCACCCACTTGAACCTCTGAGGAAAACAGTCCTCCCTAGCACCTCCCAACCACCATGAAATATTAATTCTTTGTTACTCAAACTTATTACAGTGATATAATTTCAACAATGGCTTACCGGTCTTATCATTGTTCTGCTGCATTTCGTTGCTTTGTCTGCCTCATTGTCTTTCTTCTCACATCACTTGCGCTGACTGGTCTTATGATTTTTATGATATGTGCACCATCTCCATTCTCTACACAGTTCCTCTTCTATGCTATTCAACTGCTGCACTCTCCTCCTTCTTCACACCTGAATTACCTTTACCAACAACAATCACAACAACCTCCAACAGCAACAACAACCCAATCTCTTCTTTGTACCCTGTCTTTATAGATTCTGTACACCTTGTCCATTCAATGTTCTCCATGCCTCTGCATGTATACTCTCCGTCGTTATCCTCCACCTCTCGAGTGCTCTATCTGATCATCATCGTGACTCTTCAGCTTCTCTGGTGGTTTGCCCCGCGTGTCCAATATCACTGGGTGTTATGCTGAGATTCCTCAGCCTCTCTGGCAGTTGAGACTCTTCGTCTTCTCTGTGACAATCGAGCTCACCTTCTCTGTTTCAATTACAACCTCAGTCCCATACAGCTGTCAATCGCCTCCACGAGTCGTCTTCATTCCACTGGCAGTTTCCATGTGACTCTTTTGATCCTCTGGAAATCACACCAAAGTCTCTTCGCATTCCTTGGTATAAACGATCAATGGTTACTGGCAGTTTCACTGTGTTGTGCAACAATATCCCTCCGATCTTGTTAAAATTCACCTGCACCGTTGGATTAACTCTGAAGGGTATTGTCGTTATTTTTCCTTTTTTCACTTTTGCTGCGAAATTATGATATTCATCGACCCTGATCGACGGTTCATGATCTTGATGAATCAATGGTCATGATCTCCTCGCAATCTCGCATCTCGCGATTCCTGTGATGGAGGTTCTCGTCACTCCAAGTCGCGATAGGCGAGGCTCCAAGATGGAGCTCAGATCAACGGTCCACATTCTTGGTGATCCGACAGTCCTGATCTTCTCGCAATCTCGCATCTCGTGATTCCTATGATGGAGGTTCTTGTCACTCCAAGTCGCGATAGGCGAGGCTCCGAGATGGAGCTTTATGGTGCTCTGATCTTTCGCCACGTGTCCTCTTGATCCAACGGTCCTTGATTAAATCGCGATATTGCATCTCGTTGTTCCTTTGACTTTCCAGTCAGCGAGATGACAATCTTTCACCACGTGTGATCCCTGCGCAGATCCAACGGTCCTCCTGTGATCCGGATCCGACGACTGTCCTTCTCTCGCTACCTCGTGAACGCGTGACTTGGAGAACCCAATGTTTGGAATCTCAACCTGCGAACTCCCGAGTTCGTGAGATCTCTCAATCTCTCGCCACCTGTCCCCCCAGATGGACTGCTATAAATCTCTCGCTACTTCGTCGCCTCACGTCCTCGCGCCTCGCGACTTTGAACACCCAATACTTGGGCCTTTATCCCGCAAACCCCCGAGTTCACGAGATCTCTCCGATCTCTGCCACGCGTCCTTCACAGATGGACGGTCCTGATCTTCTTGCCACTTCGCTGCTTCGTTACCTCGTGCCTCGCAACTTTTAACACCAAATCCTCGGCTCTTCCACTCATGAATTTCCAAGTTCGCTCAGATCTAACGCCTGAGATCTATCCTTCTCTTCAACACGCGCTTCTCCTCCAAGTTTACACATCCTTCTTACTTGGAAGAATTTTGACTCTGCACTAATTCCTCCTGAGCCTACATTGTTCCTGTTTGTCCATCGATGCACATTCTGATCCTACCATATTCACTGTTGTACTTGCCATCAATGACAAGCATACACTAGCTGTTAAACATTTGCCAACAATCTCCCCCTTTGGCATTGATGGCAACTAAGTCACCCGAATTTCTCCCCCTTTGACATCAATCTCAAAGAAGAGACATGCTCCCCCTCGGCTATTGTAGTAAATTTAGGAGGCATTAGATAATCACACAATAAAAATCTCCCCCTAACAAGATGGACTCTTTTAGGTATGAAACGAAATGACACCCAGCTTCTGTCTGAGATATTCAAACAGTGTCTTGGCGAGGGGCTTAGTAAATATGTCTGCAATTTGTTCTGTAGTGGGAATGTAATAGACCTGAATAGTCTGAATGGTGACCTACTCTCTCAGAAAATGATATTTTATGGGAATATGTTTTTTCTTGGAGTGGATTATAGGATTTTTAGACATATTAATGGCACTTGTGTTATCACAATGAATTGGGATCGGTGCAGTATATTTTACCTCTAAGTCTGCAAGTGTCTGAATCATCCATAATACCTGTGTGCAACAGGTAGCAACAGCAATGTACTCTGCCTCTGTGGTTGATAGAGAGATGGAACCTTACTTTTTACTAAGCCAGGATACTAAGGAGTTACCCAAGAAGAATGCTCCTCCACTGGTGCTTTTTCTCTCATCAATACAATTTGCCCAATCAACATCTGAATAAGCAGTCAACTGAAGACTTTGATTTCTGGGATACCACAGACCATAAGTCATTGTTTCTTTTAAGTACCTGAATATCCATTTGACATCTTGCAAATGACTCTATTTAGGAGAAGCCTGATATCTTCCTACCATTCCTACATCATGCATTATGTCTGGGCGAGATGCTTTGATGTACAACAGGCTTCCTATCATTGATTGATATGAGCTTTGATCAACATCAGGTGAATCATCATCCTTGCTTAATTTACATCCAGCTACCATAGGTGTACCCACAGGTTTAGAATCTTCCATTTGAAACCTTTTCAACATTTCTCTTAAATATTTTCCTTTAGAAATGAAGATCCCATCGGACTTCTGAGTAATTTGCAGACCAAGGAAAAATGACAGTTCTCCTATCATAGACATTTCAAATTCAGACTCCATGGCAGAAACAAACCATTGTACCAGTGAGTCCTTATTACATCCAAAGATGATGTCATCTACATAGACCAGTATGATGAGCAACTCATTATCCTCTGTCTTAATATATAGATTGTTGTCATTTGTTCATCTCTTGAACCCTTTGTCTTTGAGATACGTATCCAGTCTGTGATACCAGGCTCGAGGGGCTTGTTTTAAACCATATAAAGATTTCTTCAACTTGCATACTAAGTCAGGGTTATCAGACAAATTGAAACCCTCTGGT
>ML809427.1:61509-77538 GCA_009831015.1 Picea engelmannii | reverse complement strand
ACCAACTGGATGGAAGCACCAACTTCCAATCATACAGGAACCAACCTGTAAAACAGAGAACAAGAGTTCTCCCTTGCACCACCCTGCCACCCTAGTTTCTCTGGCTGCAACCAGATGGAAGCTACAACTCCCTGTGTTCAAGAACCCACTTGAACCTCTGAGGACAAAAGTCCTCCCTAGCACCTCCCAACCACCCTGAAATATTAATTCTTTGTTACTCAAACTTATTACAGTGATATAATGTTCAACAATGGCTTACCAGTCTTATCACTGTTCTGCTGCATTTCATTGCTCTGTCTGCCTCATTGCCTTTCTGCTCACATCACTTGCGCTGACTGGTCTTCTGCTTTTTATTATTTGTACGCCATCTCCATTCTCTGCATAGTTCCTCTTCTGTGCTATTCAGCTGCTGCACTCTCCTCCTTCTTCACACCTGAATTACCTTTACCAACAACAATCACAACAACCTCCAACAGCAACAACAACCCAATCTCTTCTCTGTACCCTGTCTTTATATCTTCTGTGCACCTTGTCCATTCAATGTTCTCAATGCCTCTGCATGCATACTCTCCGTCGTTATCCTCCACCTCTCGAGTGCTCTATCTGATCATCATCGTGACTCTTCAGCTTCTCTAGTGGTTCGCCCCGTGTGTCCAGTATCACTGGGTGTTATGCTGAGATTCCTCAGCCTCTCTGGCAGTTGCGACTCTTCGTCTTCTCTACGACAGTCGAGCTCACCTTCTTTGTTTCAGTTACAACCTCAATCCCATACAACTTTCAATCGCCTCCATGAATCGTCTTCATTCCACTGGCAGTTTCCATGTGACTCTTTTGATCCTCTGGAAATCACACCAAAGTCTCTTCGCATCCTCTGGTAGAAACCATCAATGGTTACTGGCAGTTTCACTGTGTTGTGCAACAATAGCCCTCCGATATTGTTCAAATTCACCTGCACTGTTGGATTAACTCTGAAGGTTATTGTCGTTATTTTTCCTTTTTGCAGTTTTGCTGCGAACTTATGATCTTCATCGACCCTGATCGACGGTTCATGATCTTGATGAATCAACGGTCCTGATCTCCTCACAATCTCGCATCTCATGATTCCAGTGATGGAGGTTCTCGTCACTCCAAGTCGCGATAGGCGAGGCTCCGAGATGGAGCTCGGATCAACGATCCATGTTCTTGGTGATCTTCTCGCAATCTCGGATCCCGCAATTCTTGTGATGGAGGTTCTTGTCACTCCAAGTCGCGATAGGCGAGGCTCCGAGATGGAGCTTTATGGTGCTATGATATTTTTCCACGCGTCCTCTTGATCCAACGGTCCTTGATTAAATCTCGATCTTGCATCTCACTGTTCCTTTGACTTTCCAGTCAGTGAGATGACGATCTTTCACCACGTGTGATCCCCGCACAGATCCAACAGTCCTCGTATGATCCGGATCTGACGGTTGTCCTTCTCTCGCTACCTCGTGACCTCGCGACTTGGAGAACCCAATGTTTGGACTCTCAACCTGCGAACTCCCGAGTTCGCGAGATCTCTCAATATCTCGCCACATTTCCCCCCAGATGGATGACTATAAATCTCTTGCTACTTCTCCGCCTCGCATCCTCGTGCCTCACGACTTTGAACACCCAATACTTGGGCCTTTATCCTGCGAACCCCCAAGTTCGCGAGATCTCTCCGATATCTTCCACGCGTCCTTCACAGATGGAGGGTCCTGATTTTCTCACCACTTCGTTGCTTCGTGACCTCGCGCCTCACAAATTTTAACACCAAATCCTCGGCTCTTCCACTCACAAGTTTCCGAGTTCGCTCAGATCTAACACCTGAGTTCTATCCTTCTCTTCAGCGCATGCTTCTCCTCCAAGTTTACACATCCTTCTTACTTGGAATAATTTCGACTCTGCACTAATTCCTCCTAAGCCTACGTTGTTCCTGTTTGTCCATCGATGCACATTCTGATGCTTCCATCTTCACTATTGTACTTTCCATCAATGACAAGCATATGCTATCTATTAAACATTTTCCAACATTAGGTTCTATGCACACCACAGGTGCCATAGGAGAGAGCACGCAGTGAGCCGGGTAGAGGGACAAGGGTTTGGACAGGGTATACACAGGATCAAAAGCTCAGGGATTTCCCAAAAACCAACAGAGGTAACCCAAGATAGAAGACATGCATTAATTCCTAAGTGTGCGAGGGTGGTGGAACGAAACAATCCATGCAAAACAGTCACATCAAAATGTACAATCGACGACACTATGGTGATTCAAATCACTATTGTTAAAAAACAATGCCAATAAAACAACCATTGAAAACTATGGTAAGTCGACCTGAATATTTGCACAACAATAGTGTTTGCATGATTTAAAACAAAGAAATATTTTGAATATAGCACCAAGGATTTGACCATAAAACTTATGCATTGTATGAAACCATCGCACCATAAATCTGATTATAATGTTAATGCATTCTCAACAAACCATTGCACCAAAGAATTCGATGAAAGACTATAGAACATCAAACCACCATTGTATCAAGGACTCAATGACAATCATTATAATACCATTGCATCGCAAACTTAATAAAATGAGGTCATATTAACAGAAAATGCAAAGTGGGTAAAAATTTGGTGTCTTGCCAACTGTGTGACCATCATTGAGTGAAATGAAAACATAAACAAGAGGAACCATAATAATCCAGTGGAAATTTTAATGCTATTGACGCGACTTCGAACCAAGGTTTTCATGCTTGCAGTCGTGAAAATGAAAACAAAAGACAGGTGTGAAAATACACAAAATAATCATGTCGATTTATTCAAAAGATTGCGATGAGAATCAAGGGTTCCAAAACACTTGTGTAGACAGTTTATAAGGAAAGGATAAAAATACGAAATGGCTGCCAACACATACTAAACATGAGTTCTGAATGAACCCCTATGAATGCTCCATCTAAATATCCTATGAGAGATCCCCATGAAGAAAATAATTATTCATCTATGTCTGGTGAACTTCCCACCCTCTAGATGCCACAATGGCAAGGGCCAATCAAATGGAGTCCATATTTTCTATAGGAGAAAAGGTCTCATGATAGTCTATCCCATGGATCTACTGAAAGCATTTGGAAACTAGTCTTACCTTATACCTACTCAACTATATGTCTTATTCCTTATCGATCCTTTATACCCATATGTATATGAAAATAATATTCTCTAAAGGAAGTGGAACCAGATCCCAATTCTAGTTCTTGAGGAGAGAGTTGTATTCCTCTTGCATTGTGTCTTCCTTGTAGGGATTCCCTACAATCTCTACATATATCTACAATTATGAATCTAGAACAATATAAAAATGCATGGTCATCATTGGTTCGGTATTTGTAAGTGCATGAAGAGGATCCTCAAAATGGGACCTCATCCTCCTTTGATCCATCATATCCCCCACAATATATCCTACTACATGTAAGGTGGTATGTGCTCACTTGGGCATTTGTGGTGGCCCATCATCTACATTCTCATCATCAACATGATCATCATCTTTTGAATCATATTTGGAGATCATATTTGAACCTTGATCTAAGTGAGTGGACTCATCATCAATGATGTCTAGTGCAGGTAGTGGTACTGTGGTATCTGCATGTGGATCCAATGGTGCATACAAGGGAATCTCCTCAAACTAAACACTACACTCAATGATGATATTTTCTATAGAGGGATCAAGTAACTTGTATCCCTTCACACCATATGGATGTACCAAAAAAATTCATTCAGTACTCTATGGATCTAACACTTTCCTATTTTCATAGGGTACGCGGGCCCATGCATGTGATCCAAATAGTCATAAGTGGGTGAATTCTGGTTTGTTGTCACTCCATGCCTCATAAGGAGTCTTTTCCTTGACATATCTATCAGAAGATTTGTTTTTAATGTGGTTTTCATAGTTAATTTCCTCGGCCCAGATATTGGGCAGTAAAGATCTTGCATGCAACATGCAAGTGGACATATCCTTGAGGGATATGTTCTTCTTCTTGGCTACTCCGTTCTACTACGAAGCATAAGGTACTATGTGTTCTAGTTGTATATATTCCTATAAACAAATATGTTGAACATATCGGTTCATATATTCTCCTCATTGTCTATATGGAGGATTTTTATCTTTCTCCTAGATTGAGTCTCTGCATGTGCTTTGAAATCTTTGAGATGCTCAAAAACTTCATACTTCTGCCTCATAAAATAAACCCATGTGTATCGTGAAATATCGTCAAGAAATGTAATCACGTATTTTGATTTGTTGATGGGTGGATGAGGAAAAGGTCCCATAAAATCATTGTGGGTGATCTGGAGCTCCAAAGGAAAGGAGGCCCTCCAATCATTCCCTTTCTCAAAATTCTCCGAGGATTTTTTCTAAGAATCCATCCTTGACAAATTCCTTTAGAAAAGTGTATGTTGGTAAAACTGGTGACCATATCCTATTTTCATAGTTTATGCATGTATTTGAAGTTTACATGGTCGAATCTCTGGTGTCATAATCCACTAGTATCATCAACATGTGTCAATAGTAAAACATAATTAGATTTAGCGATCAATTTACTGAAAGTATGAAAACTAGATTGGTTGTTTACCTGAACAACAACAATCGTGGAGTTATCATGCACGTCATATATGGTTACATAATCAGGTGTGAAATCCACCCTTTTTCATGTACCGAAATGTGTTATCTAATAAATAGAGAGAGTTTTGGAACATGCAAGACATTCTCAAAAAATTTGTGTTGGAGTTCTACTCTCCCTCGGCCAATGACCTCAATTGAGGTCTCATCTCCCATGAGGATGGGAGGACTTGTGCATACATAAATATATGATAAAAAATTCTTTATTTCTGACATATGGTGAGATGTTCTTGAATCTAAGATCCATGCATCAAGAGAAGAGTTAATGGAAATCAGTGCATGAGAGTTCCCGCTTTTGGATTCATCCTCCGTCTTCTACTTGGAATATTTGGGATTGTGATCCAAAAGGTTTTTATTTTGAATTATTTGCGCCATATTATCAATATTATTCTTCATGCATGCAGACTCAGGAAGATAACCATAGTTGCAGTAACTGCATTTGGTCTTCCCTTTATTTTTTTTTCCACATTTGAGGCCTTAGGAATCATCGAAGGGTTTGGAGTATCCTTCTTTCTTTGGATCTGCATGCACCTTTCCCTTTCCTTTTTTCTTTGTCTTTAGATTGCATGTGCTACTTATCTCATGCACAGTAAGTGCATGCGCATTGGATCCATTGATTATCCCCATATTGATGAGGTTGTCTTTTTTGTGTGAGGGATTCAATAAACAGATCTAATGTCAACATTTTATAGGTGGATCCTGAAGTGAATTTTTTTGTATGTAAATATGAGATGAGGAAAACATAATCTAGACCAAGTTTTTCCATAATAGAAAGGATTAACTAACTTTGTTGAATGGATTTGTCTATTCCACATCCCTTTATATGAAGGAGGAGGGAATTGAAATTCCTAAAGAATTTTTGGATTTTATCAAAATTGCTTAGATCTAAGGAATTTATCTCAACCTCAAGCAGATGGCCTCTCATTTCATCCTATTTTCCAAAGAGATCCTCCAACTTTGTCCAAATATCATCTCGTGTGGTACAAGATTCAATGTGAAAAAAAAGCTCAGGGGACATAGATATGTAGAGGAAGTCGTAGGCCTCATCCATGAGGTTGAGATACTTGTTCTTCTTTATATCATAAGTTGTCTCAATATATGTTTCCATAGTAATCTGGTACAAGCCTCTATGTCTTAGCTGATGCAGAGTTTTCATGTTCCACTCAAATTAGTTATGAGGCATGAGAATTATTTACGATGACTAATCCATCTTCTATGACTACATCTTCCTCCTATACCTCCAAATATATAAAAAGAATCTCTTTCTCCTAGAAATCAAGGCTCTGATACCATGTGAAGTTTTCATAGAAAACCTAGAAAGTAGAAAAAGAACACGCAAAGCTTACGAGAGAGATGAGAAGAGATTAGAATAACAGAGTTGTATTAATTGTTGACTAAAATGGTAAAATACACATGATATACTCTACATGGCTAATTGAAGTCGCCATAATATTTATCTAGGGAGATCTATAAAATCACTGAAATAAACCAAAGTTATATTCCACCTAGTCCTATTTAATCGATCCATGCAATCATCAGTTAACTTAGTCACACGTTTGGAAGTGAGAGAAACACATGAAATCACAAGATATGCACCCTCTTGGCCACATGCATGAGATATGTGAACTCCTGGTGAGGAAACCAATGTGAACATGCAACTACTGGTGATAAAACTGAGTTTTTCATGCATGAGTGGCTTCTTGTAGTATTCCATATATAAAATCATATGCAAAACATAAATATTTAGCTAGAAATGGAAAATAAACAATTATATAACCAAAACAATACTAGAATAATACCAGAATAACACCAGAAAGATCACTTTGATTACTGATAGAAATGTTCACTTGCCTCTTCGAGGGGGAAACCTCTAGCAGAGAAAATCTCTATTACAAGAATATCCAACACAATATTCCTCATACCCTCTACTTCTATTTATACTAAATCTATCTATCCAAAAGAACAATCTAGAGGAAGATCCTTCTAAAAGCAGAAGCTTCTATTAGGTCTTATTACATTTGACATATTCTTCCTTACTGCTAGGCCTTATTAATATTGGCCTTTATTACATGGAATTATATTATTCTACCTATGTGAGGGGTTAGGGAAGTTATGTCCCTAACATGTCGCCCCTACCCCTTGAAGAACAACCTTGTCCTCAAGGCTTCAAATGAGGGAATTGTTGTAGAATGGTGGTCATCTCCTAGGTGGTAGCTTCTGGAGGGGTATCTTTCCATTGGACTAACACTTCCTGGATGGTGCACTGATGGAGATGACACTCTCTCTGGGCCAATAATTCTTGTGGATCAACCATATGGAACCTTATTCATCCAACTCAGGGAGACTAGTTTGAGTTTGGAACTTAGTTCTAATCGCCTTCTTTAAGTAGGAAACATGAAAAATAGGATGGATCTTTGACTGAATTAGTAGTATCTAACTAATAGGCCACCGATCCCACATGGTTAAGCATTGTATAAGTACCATAAAATTTGGGTGAAAGTTTCTGATAGTGTTGATCTTTGAGGGAAGTTTGCTTATAAGGTTGTAGTTGAAGAAATACCTAGTCCCATTCAACAAAATGGCATTTATAACGACCTTGATCGACTTGTTGCTTCATGTGATTTTGAGCCATGAACAAATTTTCTTTGAGGGCATGTAGAATAGCCTCATAGACTATAATATTTGTGTCAACCTCTTGAACCTTAGATACCCYTGGAATATAGGAGAGAACTGATGGAGGATTTTGGCCATAGACTGCTTCAAAAGGAGTCATGCRAGTAGTTGTATGGTAAGTGGTGTTGTACCACCATTTGTCTAGGGGTAACCATTGAGGCCACCTATTTTGATACTCATATTCAAAACACCTCAAATATGTTTCCAAACACTTTTTGAAAACTTCATTTTGGTCATCTGTSTAGGGGTGATAGGTAGTGCTGAGATGCCATTGGGTGCCCTGTAGCTTGAACAATTCTTGCRAAAAATTGCTGGTGAAAGTGGGTTTTCTGTCAGAGAMAATAGAATTAGGCATGCCATTACGCTTGAATATATTATCCATGAATATTTGAGCCATTGTGGAAGTTGTGAATGGGTGTTGAAGAGCACAAAAATGAACATATTTGGAGAGACGATCGACGACCACCATGATGACAGACCTATTTCCCGATTTAGGTAAGCCTACAATGAAGTCCATAGAAATATCTCGCCAACTAGCAGAGGGAATCAGAAGCAATTGGAGTGTGCCCATATCTTTGAAAATTTCTCCCTTGTTGCATTGAAAGACCTCACATTCAGCCACAAAGGTGTAGACATCCTATTTCACATCCTCCCAAAAAAAAGAACATTTGACCCATTCATAGGTTTTGGTAAATATCGAATGCCCGACTATGGGTGAGGAATGAAGTTCATAAAGCACTGTGGACTTAAGTTGGTATTTCTTGCATAAATACAAACATCCTTTGTAGCGAAGTTCTTCATTATGTCAAGAGTACCCTGGAGAAACTGAAGAATTGTGTTGCAATTGGTGGAGCAGGATAGAAATTTTTGGGTCTTTCAACCCTTCCTGGAAAATATCTTGGAGTCAATATGTTACAATGAAGGAATGGGAGAAAAGGGACCCATCTTCTTCATATTTCCGGGAAAGAGTATCAGCCACTACATTTTCCTTAAACTTATTTTAAATGATCTCATAATCATAGCCAAATAGCTTGGTTACCCATTTTTGTTGTGTCGGGGATGAAATTCATTGTTCTAGGAAATACTTGAGACTCTGATGATCATTTTTTATTTGGAGTCATTAACCCAATAAATAAGGATTCCATAGATCCACAACGTGTAGAGTATATAAAACTTCCTTTTCATAAATGGATTGGCCCAAATTTCACTCTGACAATTGTTTGCTAGTGAAGGCCAAGGGATTTCCATCTTGCATGAGGACGACTCCAATTTGTTTCTCGAAAGCATCACATTCCAATACAAATGTCTTTGTGAAGTTTGATAGTGCTAGGACAAGGTTCGAGAACATATCATCTTTTAAGGGTTGGAAGGAATCATCCATAGCTAAAGTCCAAGTGAAATCATTATTTTTAAGGAGGGAAGTGAGAGGAGCTGCAATATTTCCATAATTACGAAAAAGATTCCTATAATATCCTATTAAACACAGAAAACCACGCAAGCTCTTAAGAGTTTTAGGGAAAGGCCAATTTTTCATAGATTAAATTTTCTTAAGATCCACTCGGACACCATCCTTTCTATTACCAGACAAATCAGTAAGTGATGACACAAACTAATCTCCCTAACTTCACCAATAAATTAGAACAAAACATAACAGAATACAAGCTTCTCTTTAGATTTCATTGTAATGTAAACTAGTTCAATGAGGAATAAATGGCATACCATTTAAACGTTGTTTGATCCTTGCTAGTGTCTTCCTTGTTCCATCCTAATATTTGTGGGATGATGAACTTGTTAAGAATCACAAACCAACAAAGAAAGAGCAACGCTATATATATTCCAATGAAACCTATGTATAAGATCAAGTAGTTATGCAATAAAAATGGAGACACTTTTATAGGGAAGAAATGTATTACTACATTATATTGATGAAAGTGGAGAATACAACCTATGCCTTGATGTTGCAAGCTCCCTTCCAATGGTCCTTTTCCTCAACACACACACCTTTTCTCCAATTATTTTGATGAAGAGTATTCATAACCTGACTTGGAAAGCTAAAACAAAGTTATCACAAGTACAATCTTCAACATAATTCTTCATGCATAAGCCAGCCTAACTTTTCCCATGAGAGATCCCTCTTTATATAGAGTGAAGAGGGATGGATGAAGAGATTAGGATGATCCCACTAAATTAGAGAAGCGAGTGATATCCAAACCGATCGAAGGCCACCTCATCCTTTCGAATATTCCATTCTAGAACCTTCGAGAATTTCACTGTTTTCCTTTGTTTGAGCATCATCGCACCCTAAACATAGGCAACCTACAACAATGCCACATTCCACTGTACTGCAACATGCGATGATCAGGGATCATTTCACCCTTAACATTTTCTAGGTGCGATGATATTCTTTGGTAGTGTTTTCAAAAAAGAATAGATGATTATATTTCCCAAGGAGAAAGTCTTATTTCTTTAGTAGCTTCAGGGAATAGAGAAGTAAGCAATAGACATATCATCGGTGATCATGGGGGTGACAAAATTAACTAATGTGTAACACTTACCGAAAATATGAACCAGGTATTCTACTTCTGAGGCACCAAAGGCACATTTAGATTGTTTGAGGAAAATTTTGTGTGTAGAGAGTAGATGGAGAACTCGATTCACATGGGAGAGATGGGATGACCAAGTTTTACTATAGATGATAATATCATCAAAGAAAACTAAGACAAAATGATGGAGAAAAGGATGGAAGACATGATTCATAAGACTTTGGAAGTGGAAGGAGAATTACACAATCCAAAGGGCATTACCAAGAATTCATAATGACCCTCATGAGTGTGAAATTCAGTCTTGGGGATGTCTTCTTCTTTCATACGGATCTATTGGTAGCCAGAACATAGATACAATTTGGTGAAGTACTAAGCACCACTCAATTCATCCAAGAGTTCATTAATGACATGAATGGGGATTTGTTCTTTGATTATGAGTTTGTTGAGGCCACGAAAATTAGGACACAAGTGCCAAGTACCTTCTTTCTTGAGTACCATGACCACAGGGGAAGAATAGGGGCTAGTATTAAGACAGATAACACCGAATTCTAGTAATTCATGAACAATTTTATCAATTTCATTCTTCTGGGAAAAGGTATGACAATAAGGATGAACATTGGGGGTAAGAATTCCCCAGATGAGAGGGATGGAATGATCATGGATTCCAAAGGAAGGGGGAAGTTCTTTGGGGGTGGTAAAAACAACTTGGTGGAAAGAGATGATATATTGGAGATCGAGATGCATAGAATGTGTCTCAACAACATGAAAGGAGTGGAGTTGGGATATAATTCCCGAATGACCTTTTTTCAGGAGATTTTCCATGCGATGGGAACTGATGATCTCAGGGGAGCCTGTTGTGATTCCTTGCAACTTATATTTTTTTCCCTCCTGTTGGAATTGCATGGTTAAGTCCTTAAAATCGATGAGAATGGGGCCTAGAGTGCGTAACCATTAGACACCAAGAACAATGTCACAACCAAACATGTCTATATAAAACATATGGGATTTCAGGTGATACTGACCAATTTGGAGTCACACAATTTCACATTGTCCCCCACATTTCATGGAACCACCATTGGAAATCATGATTTGAAAATTATTGACAGCATGAATGTAATAATTGAATTCTTGGAAAATGCAGTGATGAATAAAGTTATGGGTGCTACCATTGTCCACAAGGATGGTGACTTTCCTATTTCTGATGTAACCAATTAATTTGAGAGTTTGGGGAGCAAAGAAGCTAGTGAGGGAATTAAGTGAAATCGTCGGGTCAACTTCAGGTGGGTTGGAGGGTGGGGTAAGGTCATATGGCGGTGGTAGTTCCTCCACAGGCGGAACAACTACATCTTCTTCATAAAGATCCTCAGTCACAACCATAAAAATATTTTGTTCCCTGCAATTGTGCCTGGGAAAATATTTGTCATCACAATTATAACAAAGACCCTTGAGTTGACATTCATCCATTTCAGTCCTGGTTAATTTATGGATCTTAAGGGGAGTTTTAGGAGGAGAAAAATTGGTGGGTTTAGGGCGAGGAGGAAAGGAGGGTTTTTGGGTCTGGGAGGAGACAATATGTTGGGCTTCCTTGGCTCGTTGAGTATATTCCAACCAAGTCTTGGGGTGTTCCATGAGAACATGGGAACGAATTTCATCTTTGATGCCACCGATAAAGAGTTCCCTAAAGAAATCATCTGACATGCCCTCTGTTCTCAAATCCAAGTGCTCAATTTTGGAAATAAAGTCTTCCACTATCCGAGACTACTTTAACTTGGTCAAACAACCTAAATGGTGGGTTTCAAATTCAAAGTAGTCATAAAATTTGGCCACAAATTGTTTCCAAGCAACATACCCTTGGCGTGCTTTTTTTCTCCATTTCCACCATTTCCATCATTCTGGATCCAAATATAGGACACCATAATGAAGCTTGGATAAATCATTAGTAATTCCATGCAAAGAGAAATAATGTTCCATTTGGGTGACCCAACTTGTGGAATCTGATCCATCAAATTTGTTCACGTCAATTCTGGGAGGGTGGAGGTCTAAGAAAAGTGGGTAGTATGAGGACGTTGGTAATGGGAAGAATCATGGTCATCCTAATAATATGGTTGTTTAGAAGAGGAATGGTTCTATAAATGGCCCATCAAGTGTTCAAAGGTGGATTTGAGGCCTTTGAGCTTTTTGATGTGAGGATATTGTTCTGTGAGGATATCAATACTTGAATTGATTGAGATAATGTTGCCACTGGTATTCTTGATGTCTTCCTTGATCTGGTGGGTGTCAGTAATCAAGTTATTGAGTTCTTGATATCTTATGGTATCCATTTGGAAACAATGGGCAAGAAAATGGTATAGGGGAAACAAAATGGGTCTGGAGGGGTGGGTGGGACCACTAAGAATAAGGGTTTCAAATGATATGTACCACTAAAATAATGGAGAAAAGGGGGATAAAATGGAATAGGGGCCAAATAAGGGTGTTGGAGAAGGGTTGGGTCCACAAAAAAAAATTATGTTAAAAAGGATAGATATCACTAAAATCTGAGCGAAGAGAGGAACCCAGTGGAATAGGTCCCAAATAAGTGCGTTGGCTTGAATAATACTACAGTGAAGAAATGCCCAAATTATTAACAAGAAGAAATCTGTAGTAATTTCACAACCAGAATAAAGAAGGTGCAGTTGTGCATCAATAGATCTTTTATGTTCTATTTTTTCTTTTTTATAGTTTTCGTCCCCTGGGTAGGATATTCACGATTTCTACAGACAAGGTTTTTCCCTGCTATATATCTCTCTGATATACATGTAGGGTCCAACAATAGTATTCATCCCAATATATCAAGGCACCAACTAAGGAGGTGTTGTTCCAGAGTCTTTACTTAAGGCTTAGAAAGTACAGTGTATAGGTTGTTGGACAACTGAGAGGGGGGGGGGTGAATCAGTTGTTACCGTGCTTAAACAATTATTCTTCTTTTAAACTCTTTGATGAGACACCAAATGATGATCACAATAATGCAGGGAAATAAACAATGCCACATTCAACATTAGTCACATATATGAGAAACACAGAGACAGATATTTCCTGAGGAAACCCATGCAGGGTAAAAACCTCTTTTTCTTTATATGATAAGTAATGGTTACAATATTTACAGTATCATACATATGAGAACCAACTCATATTGAGGCTACAACCTCTGTTTTGCAAGCTGCTACTTTTTGAGAGAACCAACTCTCTGTTTTCTCTAGCACCCACTAGAAGGAAGCACCAACTCCCTGGTTTCTCTAGCACCAACTAGAAGGAAGCTCCAACTCCCTTGTTTCTCTAGCACCAACTAGAAGGAAGAACCAAGTCCCTGAGTGTTTCCAGCACCAACTGGATGGAACCACCAACTTCCAATCATACAGGCACCAACCTGTAAAAAAGAGAACAAGAGTTCTCCCTTGCAGCACCCTGCCACCCTGGTTTCTCTGGCTGCAACCAGATGGAAGCTTCAACTCCCTGTGTTCAAGGACTCACTTGAACCTCTGAGAACAACAGTCCTCCCTAGCACCTCCCAACCACCCTGAAATATTAATTCTTTGTTACTCAAACTTATTACAGTGATATAATGTTCAACAATGGATTACCAGTCTTATCACTGTTCTGCTGCATTTCATTGCTCTGTCTGCCTCATTGCCTTTCATCTCACATCACTTGCGCTGTCTGTTCTTCTGCTTTTTATGCTCTTTGCGCCATCTCCATTCTCTGCACAGTTCCTCTTCTGCGCTATTCAACTGCTACACTCTCCTCCTTCTTCACACCTGAATTACCTTTACCAACAACAATCACAACAACCTCCAACAACAACAACAACCCAATCTCTTCTATGTACCTTGTCTTTATAGATTCTGTGCACCTTGTGCATTCAATTTTCTCCATGCCTCTACATGCATACTCTCCATCTTTATCCTCCACCTCTCGAGTGATCTATCTGATCATCATCGTGACTCTTCAACTTCTCTGGTGGTTCACCCCGCGTGTCCAGTATCGCTGGGTGTTATACTGATATTCCTCAGCCTCTCTGGCAGTTGAGACTCTTTGTCTTCTCTGTGACAGGCGAGCTCACCTTCTATGTTTCAGTTACAGCCTCAATCCCATACAACTGTCAATCACCTCCATGAGTCGTCTTCATTCCACTGGCAGTTTCCATGTGACTCCTCTTCTCGTCTGGAAATCACACCAAAGTCTCTTTGCATCCTCTGGTAGAAACCATCAATGGTTACTGGCAGTTTCAGTGTGTCGTGCAACAGTAGCCCTCTGATCTTGTTCAAATTCACCTGCACCGTTGGATTAACTCTGAAGGGTATTGTCGTTATTTTCCCGTTTTTCACTTTTGCTAGGAACTTATGATCTTCATTGACCCTGATCGGGGGTTCATGATCTTGATGAAACAACGGTCCTGATCTCCTCGTAATCTCGCATCTCGCGATTCCTGTGATGGAGGTTCTCGTCACTCCAAGTTGCGATAGGCAAGGCTCCGAGATGGAGCTCAGATCAACGATCCACGTTCTTGGTGATCTGACGGTCCTGATATTCTCGCAATCTCGCATCTCGCGATTCCTGTGATGGAGGTTCTCGTCACTCCAAGTCACGATAGGCGAGGCTCCGAGATGGAGCTTTATGGTGCTCTGATCTTTCTCCATGCGTCCTCTTGATCCAACGATCCTTGATTAAATCGTGATCTTGCATCTCGCTGTTCCTTTGACTTTCCATTCAGCGAGATGATGATCTTTCACCACGTGTGATCCCCGCATAGATCCAACGATCCTCCTGTGATCCGGATCCGACAGCTGTCCTTCTCTCGCTACCTCATGACCTCGCGACTTGGAGAACCCAATGTTTTGACTCTCAACCTGCGAACTCCCGAGTTCGCGAGATCTCTTGATCTCTCACCACCTGTCCCCCCAGATGGACGGCTGTAAATCTCTCACCACTTCATCGCCTCGCGACTTTGAACACCCAATACTTGGGCCTTTATCCTGCGAACCCCCGAGTTCGCGAGATCTCTCCGATCTCTGCCACGTGTCCTTCACATATGGACGGTCCTGATCTTCTCGCCACTTCGCTGCTTCGCAACCTCGTGCCTCACGACTTCGAACACCCAATACTTGGGCCTTTATCCTGTGAACCCCTGAGTTCGCGAGATCTCTCCGATCTCTTCAGCACGCGCTTCTCCTCCAAGTTTACACATCCTTCTTACTTGGAAGAATTTCGACTCTGCACTAATTCCACTTAAGCCTACGTTGTTCATGTTTGTCCATCGATGCACATTCTGATCCTGCCATATTCATTGTTGTACTTGCCATCAATGACAAGAATATGCTATCTGTTAAACATTTTCCAACAATCTCCCCCTTTGGCGTTGATGGCGACTAAGTCACCCGAATTTCTCCCCCTTTGACATCAATGTCAAAGAAGAGACATGCTCCCCCTGAGCTATTGCAGTAAATTTAGGAGGCATTAGATAATCACACAATACATATCTCCCCCTAACAAGATGGACTCTTTTAGGTATGAAACAAAATGACACCCAACTTCTGTCTGAGATATTCAAAGGGTGTCTTGGCGAGGGGCTTAGTAAAGATGTCTGGAATTTGTTCTATAGTGGGAATGTAATGGACCTGAACAGTCTGATTGGTAACCTGCTCTCTCAGAAAATGATATTTTATGGGAATATGTTTTGTCTTGGAGTGGAGGATAGGATTTTTAGACATACTAATGGCACTTGTGTTATCACAATGAATTGGGATCGGTGCAGTATATTTTACCTCTAAGTCTGCAAGTGTCTGAATCATCCATAATACCTGTGTGCAACAGGTAGCAGCAGCAATGTACTCTGCCTCTGTGGTTGATAGAGAGATGGAACCTTTCCTTTTACTAAGCTAGGATACTAAGGAGTTACCCAATAAGAATGCTCCTCCACTGGTGCTTTTTCTCTCATCAACACAATTGGCCCAATCTGCATCTGAATAAGCAGTCAACTGAAGACTTTGATTTCTGGGATACCACATACCATAAGTCATTGTTTATTTTAAGTACCTGAATATCCTTTTGACAGCTTGCAAATGACTCTGTTTAGGAGCATCCTGATATCTTCCTGCCATTCCTACAACATGC
>ML809427.1:21721-40844 GCA_009831015.1 Picea engelmannii | reverse complement strand
TGTGTGCAAGTGATGCACTTCTCCACCAACTGGGCTATCACCCTGGAAGGTTCTACTTGATTATTTGCCTCAAAAGTGTAACAATCCTTCACTAATTGTGGCAACTTTCTTTCTACCTGTCGGTCTTCGGTGCTAATAGAACATAAAAGTACACTTGGTTTGATTAGCCATCTGTCTACTTGAACTATATCTGTCTGGGTTGTCTGTGATATTTCATCCAACTCTCTTTCCTCATTTTCCTTGATATTTAGCAAGTGTTTAGCTATATTGATCTGACCCAACTTCTCAATACTACTTTCACTATCAAGACCCAATGAACTCCCATCTACGAAGCCGAAAGTTTCTTCGCAAGATTTTCTTACCTCTTTAGCTTGTTGTCTACCTTATGATATGTTACACTCCCATTCCTTCAACAAGATGTTACCTCGGGTCTGCTCTAGGATGGAAAACTTGAAACTACTGAGCCACCCCAAATTCTTTTTCTCTGAAAGAGATGTTTTCCAGTACTTGATCAATGAGTTGATAGTTTTTTTAAATAGTTTCCACCTTAGAAAGTAAATCTTGTTGAGATTCCGATACTCTTTTTTGGATTTCTTTGGCTTGGTATTGAAATATCCCGAAATCTATCACCTAGCTTTCGACGAGATTCTATTTAGCCTGTAGCTACTCTATCAATTTGTCTTGTTGGCTTATCTGTGATTGGCTGGTCTGGGCCACCTGTTGTGTTTGTTCGAGATCATTTTTGAGCCGCTTGATTTCCTTTTGATCAACTACTCTAGCTTGCTCTATACCTGAATTCACCTGATCTATGGAAGTTGCCTCTATTGTAGCCAGTTTAGCCTCCAAGTTTTTGATTAAGCGGTTTTTTCGCTTCAACTGATATTTTAGGGACTCGATAGAATATTGGTTGGTCGTAGAAAAAGCCCCCAATGTCCCTGCTATATCAGTTGAAAATTATTTCTTCTTCATGTCTTTTCCATCAGCTAAGATTTTAAATCTCTTGGCTACCTTGCCTGCTTCTTGATAAAGCTCTTTCTTTACAATGACATTTCTCTTCTTATCGAAGAAAAATTCATTCGGAGGAAACTCTTCGACATTTATGGGCAATAGTTCTTCTCCGAAAATCCATCCAACGTCTGGGACTCCCTTTGTGGATTGTATGGGAGTAATAGAAACGATGGGACTGTCGATCTGCTTGGATGATTTCCCCAGAATAACAACCGATGTTGGCTTGATTGTAGGGTTGGGGATCTCGGCTTCTTGTTTCAGGGCCCCAGTTTTCTTCTTCTTTTCCTGGTGTTCTTCTTGGTCAGGTGTAGAATCTTTGGAGCCCTTGGCTTCCATTTGTTGTACATCTAGGGTCGTCAGGTTCTTACCCTGTAAGACTGAGGGAAGGCAGCTCCGCCAGTGTTCCTGGAATTTGAAAACATCGGCCATCTCTTCGGGCGATAGGGCTTGTATCCGACTCAAGACCTCTGCATAAGATCTTGTGCCTTGAAAAATATCATCATGAGGTGAATTCTCATGTTCATATCTTTTAAGGCCACAACTAGCCATGTGATTACTCACGACCCTCTGTGGGTTGTGTTTCTTGAACTCAATGTGGATGAATTTAATATCTTCCAAGGCCGCTTCCTCGGCCTTTGTGTGTCCTAAATCTAATAAAGAATAAGTATTCAAATGAATGGGGAAAGGTGGCCATACCTTTTTCAAAAATCCTTTAAGCTCTTTTCTTATGCCACCAATCACGGTTTTCCTAGCAATTTCACGACAAACCAACCTATCTGGTATAAATAATGGTAGGGAATATGGAGGAACAGTGGCACCGAAAACCATGATATAGGAAAATGCTACCTCTACGTACCATTCGACCACGCTGCTCAAGTTTGTTGCGATGCTATCTGAAATCCTGGGTGGTGGATTGCCAAAGTTGATGACATGCATCGACACCATTACCCAATTGAAAATATCATATATGAAGTCTGCGGCCTTATCCTCCCAAAGTTTTGAATGGTAGACATGGATAGGCATTAGCATCAGATGGAGTCCAACTCCAGCTCATTAGGGGAAAAGGTGTCATGAAACAAACAACGTCCATAATGTATGCGTACATAAAAAATGAAGCGACCTTCCCACTTGCCCTCTGCATCCGATATTCTATAATCCAACTGGTTAGACTGTCTGACAACAGTTTGGCCCAGTTGAAAGAATAGCCTTCAACGACTGTATGAATCAGAGGCACCCAGGGGAGAAAGAAATGCATGGTGTCCTCCCTCCCATACAATCTACAGGTCATCATTGCTATGTATTTGAATTGTGGTTCCAAATAAGAGATTGAATAAACTCCATTACCGTCTGTCCTGAACTTTGTGGGGTGCAATACCCAATCCTTGATCAGATCAGACAAGTTTCTGTCATATTGCTCGCATTCCTTCCACTTAAAAATTTCCAGAAACTCGACATCATGTGAGAAGTTTGGTGTGGGTGACAATTGGTACATCGCCTGCAAATGTTCTGGTCTAAAGGTCGCAACCACCACCTTATGCTCGCTGATAATAGTTCGGGTCAGTATATCCACATGATCTAGTGCCCATCGGATCATATCATAGTAGGGAAGGAGTCATGGCCTAACTACTACCTTATGCATCTCTGCTTGAACAATGATCTTGTATTTGGTGGCCAAGTCGTCTTTCTCATTATTGTTGGAATCATCTAAACAGTTCACTAATTCAGACTGCAGAACCTCGAAGACATATGACCAGGTTCTGACAGAATCAATACTTCGGAGTGAAGTATCAGAAACATTATCTGAGCCTTGCCCTGAACTCTCAACACTTGCCTTGGACTCTTTTCGTGGGGCCATGATAGAGGACTCTAACTTATCTCTCATGTAGTAAAAATGTGTATACATATAGAAATCATCTTGCTGAGAAAAGCTTCTCTGCGCAAAATAGAAATGAGCTTTGAAACACTAAAAGAAACAGATCTATATCTTCGACCATTTAAAACCTCGATGTCCTTATGAACAGAATGGTCAAATCATTTTTAGAGACAGATTTAGAAATAAAAACCATATCCTTACCTATTGCTTCGCCTCATTTCCAATTAATGCCATAAATTTCAATGGTTTGTGACACAAGTTGGTGCAGGAAACATTTAAATTTACCTCGTAGACTGTGCATATTAATATTTGTATTAAAAAACTGATTTATCTGGCTTAGGTTCTTTAATTAGATTTTCTTTAAACTTTAAGCACCTTTTCGACGTTCGCCATATCGGGAGATTTCACTCATATCTTTTGAGCCCCTAAAGCCCGAGATCACGATGACACGATCAAGTTAAGAAAAAATGTAATCTGGATTAAGTGTTTAATTAATCAGTGTTTAAATGATATCACGACTCTGTGACTCGGGGCTACGAAGGTAAAGTTTCTTGGAAGAGTGAAAGCCGAGTCGCGAAACCCCGACAATTTTTAATTGATATCGCGACCTCGTGACACGGGGCTACGAATGTAAAGTTTCTTGGAAGAGTGAAAGCCGAGATGCGAAATCCCAACAAAACTTAACTAAGGTTTAAGGAACTTTACTCTCGACGCTAACATGGGTAAGCTTTCGAGGTTGTTTCGCGAATTCGAACATCGGGGCTTGGAAATCATGTGACTTGTAACTTCCGAAGTGCGATATTCCGAGGTATATAAAAGTGAGAAATATCATTTAACAGTAAAAAGGAGATGGCTTAGGAGTACGAAAACCATCGTCACTTCACATATTAGGATTACTAAGGTTTTCAATGGGTATATATCACGAAGTAAAAGTCAGTTTAAAGGTCAACTTTTTATTTCAAAATAACATTTAAACCATTTGAAAAGGTGGCTCCAACAGGAGGCTAGACCGTGCCCTTATCTATACTACCCGACTACCCAGGTACTAGAGAGTATCTTCCCAAGTGTTGTTCTCAGTGGCACTATAGTATTCAGGTGACCGATCGGTTTATCTGTGAAGGTATTCAGAAAATCTAGGTCGATCCATAAACATATGTTGTATGATGTGCTACCACTTGAAAGGGGTAACAACAGGGGTTACAAGGGTGGCCAAAAAATGTGCGCTTGAGTACCACTTGTAGTTCCTACATTTATAACTCCTCGACCGCGTGTTTATGCGCATAATGACTGCTCTTTGTAGCTTTAAGACATCAGAATACGTCTCTACCCTGGAAAATTTGAACCCACAATTTTTTGCCGAGGAAGGTGCTCTGATACAACTTGTAGTATTCTAGATATAAATAGTATGCATAACATAAATATTTAGCTAGAAATGGAAAAGAAATAATGATATAACCATAACAATACCAAAATAATACTATAATAACACCAGAAAGAGTGCATTGATTACTGATAGCAATTTTCACTTGCCTCTTGGAGGGGGCAAACTCCAACAGAGTAGAGCTCTATTACAATAATATCCAAGACAAGATTTCCTATACCCTCTACTTCTATTTATACTAAATCTATCTATCCAAAATAACAATATAAAGGAAGATCATTCTAGAAGCGAAAGCTTCTATTAGGTCTTCTTACATTTTACTTAATCTTCCTTATTGCCAGGCCTTATTAATATTGGCCTTTATTACATGGAATTATATTATTATACCTATGTGAGGGGTTAGGGAGGTTAGGTCCCTAGAACTTCTACTAGTCTAACTAAGCTGTAACAAACTTTTAACTAAAGAGAGTTTCCCTAATTTGTAGGGGAATATTCTCAAGAGAGAATATTCTCATCTATGGAAGTTCCCTCAACATTGAACTATCAACCTTAGGAAAATAATTACCTAGGTGAGTGTGTAATATCTCCAACACACCAAAGGCATGATGGGAGGGAGAGACAGTAAAATAAATTAGAATGGATTTAAAGAAAGTGAAGGATAATGAGAACATGTTGACCAAAATAGAGAGAGTGGGAGTGATGCCAATGAATGAGACTTCATTGGAATCAATAATTTCCATGTTATTTTTTAATCACTTTTATCATTTAATTAGTAAATGGTTTTCATCAATAACTATTATAGCTTTAGTTAAATCTATGTGAGTTCAATTTCTCTCTTCTCTCTTGGTGTATTATATCTTTAGTTAAATCTATGTGAGTTCAATTGCTCTCTTCTCTCTTGGTGTAGGATGTGGGTTTTGTGAATGTTTTTTTCACAATAAACTAGTTATAGTATTTGTAGTTAAGGTGAGGAAGTTCATAAAAAAACATTGACCTCATAGCATCATTTTTTTTATATGGAACCTTATTTGTACACTCTCCTAAATGTTTATTAACAAGTACAACTTTTCAATGCAATGATTTTCGACTCAAGTTTTTATTTTGTTGCATCTATTTGATCTTGATATATTTAGCAATGTATGTCATATTGATATACATGCACATATAAAAATAAAATTCCATACAATAATATTGGATTAATATATATATATATATATATACATTATCCATATTAAGGAGCGAAACGAACTAATTAATAGACTGAAACACTAAACATAGAGATATGAAGAACAACATGGATATCCAGTCAACAATATCTTCTATTGAATAAATGAAATAGGTTGGAACTGCAAAACTGTAGAACTGAAACACTTTCTCGAATGGTGGCAACTATCTTTGATCAGAGATGTGGCTGCTATGTGCATCCGTCTGAGAAGAATGATCACAATGAGGCTTCATAGACCTTTTTGATATTACTCATGAATTTCAAAACACTAGAGAAGCCTAACCCTAGGAGATGAAACGCCAAAATTTATGTGGGCCCCTATGAGTAAGTTGGTACCTCAACTTCCTGAGGTCATAACTTTTTCATACGACCTCCATTTAGGCGTGTGATAGCCCGTTGGAAAGTTATTTTAGATAACTACACATTATGTCGTCAAACTCTGACTCTATGTTTAGTTTGACTGTGTCGAGCCGAGAAAACACTGTTTAGGGCCCCAAAACGGCCCTGCAAGTACAATAAGAGGTCTGACATGACAACATACAAAATAATACAGTTGGATTACATGGGAGGCCACCAATATCCACCTGGAAGATGTGTATGGATTCAGACAATCCCAAAAGTGTAGAACCCACAATTACAAAGAAGTACAAAAGAACGTGTTGAACTAAAGACTTTCAAGAGGAGCCAATTGGAATAAGTGGGTGGCCACCAATATCCACATGGATCAGTGCTCTCCCCTTAGGAAGCAACTGTCTCCATTGCATTGAATTACCCCATCAAGTGAGGAAACGTTTGTTGAATTTGGCCCCGGGTGAGCCACGTTCCTTGGTGTAAGAGTTTCCCTTCCTTAACAACCCAATAAAGTTGGATCCTATGATAGTGAGTGCTCTTAACCTGTGTGTCCACTATCTCATTAGTGGATTCTTGTTCCATGCAGTTAGGGTTGATATCTATTGGTTTCATCTATTTTGTGATCTCTAAGGTGTCCAATAATGGTGGAAAATATGGTCGAAGGAGGTCCACATTGAACATTGGGTGCAAGCCAAGGAAGGGTGGAGTGTTGAGCTCAAAAGCATTGCTACCCACATCCTTGGTGATGGTGTAATGCCCATAGTGAAGTGGGTGGAGCTTCCAATGGGGCTATGTAATATTCTCCTTCTGCAAATGTAACCAGACCTTGTCTCCAACCTGAAATTGGTGCGGTACCCTATGTTTATCATGCCACTGCTTGTACTTAGCATTGGCTTTTTGAAAAATCTCATGGACCTGTTAGCGGATGTGTTGAATATTCTCCATGAATATGGTGGATTTGTTGGTCTCAGAATAAAAATGGGAAGAGTTTGTCTTTGTGGTGGCCATAGGTAGTGCAACATCAATGGGACCCAAAGGTTGGAATCCCAGTACCACCTGAAATGGGCTATGTCTGGTGGAGATATGGAGAGCTTTGTTGTAACTTTTTTGAACATAGGGGATACTCTCATCCCATTTATGTGGATTATTAGAGTTGTACATTCAAAATATGTGCACAGTCATCCAATTGATGACCTATGTTTGGTTGTATGTTTGTGGATGGAAAGCAGTGGATTTAGTGAGTTTGGTGTACAACAGTGACCAGAGACTCGACCAAAATGTGTTGAGGAACCTGTTGTCATAAATGAATATGATGGTCTATGGTATCCCAAAATGGATCCACACTCATTTGAAGAAGAGATTACCAATATTTGTCGTTGTGATGTTCTTCTTACAAGCTGTGAGGATGGCCATATTCGAAAACTGATCAATGACCACAAATACACAATCATTTCCTTTATTGGTGGATGAAAGGCCAGACATGTAATCCATAGATATGGATTCCCAAGGCTTCACAGGGGTATGAAGAGGGTTTTATAAGCCTTTATTCTTGATGGTTGGCTTGGAAATGGGACAGGAAGTGCAAGATATGATATACTTGTTGACTTCCTGTCAAATTTTTGGACAATAAAAATGTTTTTGGATAAGGGCCACAGATTTATCCATGCCAAATGTTTTTTCCATCCGACTGTAGTGGGATTCCCAAATCAACTTTGCACGCTCTCTTGCAGGAACACATAGATGGCCCAGATGGCATAACAGTCCATCCTAAATGTGAAAATCAGTGACAGTCACTCCTAGGTGGTGGGGGAGTCTGAATATTGCTTATAAATTTGGGTCCACTCAAATGCCTCATGTCCACAAGAATGGAACACATTGGTGAGTGCAACCATGGGAGGTCGATTGAGGCAGTCAATGACATGATTTATGCTCCATGTCTTATAATTGATGTTGAGATGGAACTGTTGTAGGTAGCTGGACCACTTCTGATGGCATTCATTCTATAACCTCCTCTATGTCTGTATGAATTGCAGAGGCTTGCGATCAGTGTGGATGATCATCTCCTTTCCCATAATGTAATGTTTCCATTGACGACAATCTTGCAAAGTGGAATACATTTCCATGTCATAGGTGGGGTATTTCCGGACAGTATCTGAGAGTGTCTCACTATGTTATGCCACTGGATGACCATGCTGAGTGGGAACTGCACCCACAACATAGTCATATGCATCAGTCTCAATATCGAACGATTTTTACATATCAAGCAATGAGAGTACCAGATATGAGCACAAGAGATGCTTCAGATCTTCAAATTCTTGTTGTTGGTCCTTCCCCCACATGCAATTTTCCCTGCCACCTCCCTTGGTCATGCGGATGAGGGCCCATGAAATATGGTAGAATCCCAACACAAACCGTCAGTAGGAGTTGGCTAGTCCAAAGAAGCTCTGAAGCTTGGTTAKTGTGGTTGGGGCTAGCCAKTCATGGATGACTTGGATCTTAGTGGGATCAACATATACCCCATTCTCATCAACAATGTAGCCTAATTATTAGACCCTACTCATGCCAAAGGAACATTTTTCCAAGTTGGTATATAGCTTGTGCTGCCACARAGTGCTCAAAACCTATTGAATATGTCGCATGTGCTCCTCCCAAGTTCTGTTGAAGATGAGGATGCCATCCAAACATACCACCACAAAAGAGTTGGTGAAGGGTCTCAATACATCATCCATCAACCTTATGAAAGTGGTTAGTGCACTTGTTAGGAGAAGGGGCATGACCAACCATTTGAAGATACCTTCTTTATATTTGAAAGTTGTCTTCCAGACATCAATTGGTTCAATGGGAACCTAGTGGTAGCCATACTTTAGGTCAATCTTGCTAAAGAATTTTACCCCTTTAAGTTGTTCAAGAAGGTCATCAATCCTAGGAATTGGGTACCAGTTTATTACTGTGATTTTGTTTAAGGCTATGTAATCAATGTAGAGTCACCAGGTCTCATCCTTCTTCCACACTAGTACAATCAAGCTTCCGCAAGGGGAGGAGTTGGGTCTGATGTGCCCCTTTTAACGAAGGTCTTGAATCTGACACTTGATTACGTCATTTTCCATCAGTGAGAAATGATAGACTGGTCCATTAGGTAGAGGTGCATCGGGGGTTAGATCAATTGGATGCTTAACTTGGAATTGTGTCGGTACTGCGATGGGTGAGGAGAAGATGTCTTTGTACTCTTCCATGATCACGTCCACTTGCTTCTACTAGAAAGAGAGGCTTTGTGTAGAGGCCACTAATGTGGTGGAAACCTTCTTCTTACCGTGAGCACGAACCACAAAGAAGACAAACTTTCTGGTCCATGAAATGACCTTACTGCATTGCTTACAGAGATTAAAGAAATAGTGGTAGTTAGTGCTACCTCTGGTATCCTATACAATTGTATACCCAAAGTAATAGTAACATTGTAGGGTCTAGACTCAGACACAACATGACACTTCTAGAAATATGGTTTTCCTAAAAGAACATCACAAAATTCAAGGGGAGAAATATCACATAATACCTCATCTTTGAAAGGCTTGATGTTGTAGGGAAGATGACATTGTTGGATGACACGAAAATCTCTTCCTTGGTGAAGCCAACTAATGGTGTAGGGCTGTGGGTGCAGTGTCATTGGTAGTTCCATCCACTTGACTACCTCTATTGAGATCAGGTTCTTATGACTGTCTCTATCGATAATGAAATGAAGCGGATACCCCTTTACCCACATATGTGAGTGAAAGAGGCATTCCCCTTCCTCTGGTTCTTCTGGTTCACTTGGCAGGACTTTGGTGGTAGAGACAGTGGAACTAGGTTCAACATAGATAATCCACTTCCCTCCTTTTGGATTTGATTTGGAATCCGAATTGACCTCTAACTCAAAATACTTCACCTTGTCCACGAGTGACTACTTGGACCAACATTCTTCACTATTGTTCCAATGGATTTTATGGTATTCACACCATTTTCCTATGTCTTTGTTCATATTCTCATTTCCCTTCTTGTGTTGCGGATTGGACGGGTTGTCCTGAGAGTGGTCATATTTTCTCTGTCCCTTCTTGTGTGGGTTGGGGCCACATTTTCCTTACTTCGACTGTGATGAGTTTATAGATCCAAACTCTCACCTCTTCTACTTAAATTTCTACTCGATCTTGACAACATATCTATAAGTTGTACCCAATGAGGCGGTGTCCAGAAAATCCATTTATGTTTGAATGTATCTATGAAAACAAGCACATTATTTGAGCACCAAATGTCACTCAAAGTATTTTATACCCAACTTGGTGAGTAAGGTATGGAAATTATTGGTGAAATATGGTACTGTCTGGTCCCTTTCTTGATGCAGGGTGGTCCATCTGGTGTATTGGTCCTCATAGCTTCCAACAGGGTAGTACTATTATTTAATGGAATATTGGAAGGAATACCATGTAGGGGAAACCACAAATATTGCAGATTCCTCTATGGCCCTTTGCTTAGAGTAAGTGTCCCACCAATCCTTAACATGGGGGATGACCTTGAGGAGTGAAAAAGTAATCTTTTCCCTATCCGAAAATTGTGGACTGAAAAATACCCTTCGAGCAAATTAAACCATTTATCTATAGCATTCGCATCTATCCGTCCTTCAAATAATGGAATTCCAAAATTTACCTGTACCTTGAAGGGGTCGCATGGTCGCATGATGAAGATGCTTCTCCTGTGGGTAGTTGTCGAAGGATCTGTGCAAAGTTGTCCATCATTTCATTTCTTTCTCGTGTGATGGATTTATAGAGAAAAAATTTAAAAGGATCTCCTTCTCCATCATCTTTATTTTCGTCTCCCATGGGTTGTTTCTAGGTTCGACGTGACCGATATTGAAATGGCTTGATTGGTTCGAGTCCCAAATTCTTGGACCCAGATCTTGTCAAGTACATGCACAAAGAAAAATAAATGAAAAGAAAATCGCTCGAATACCACTGATCCGGATTTAGGAGCAGAATGAATTGATTAACATATTGAATACAATAAACATAGAGATATCAAGAAAAACAAAGATATCTAGTGAACAATATCTTCTATTGAATAAATGAAATAGGTTGAAACTGTAAAACTGTAGAACTAAAACACTTGCTTGAATGGTGGTAGCTATCTCTGAGTAGAGATGTGGCTTCTACACACATCCATCTAAGAAGAATGATTACAATCAGGATCGAGAGGCCTTTTTAATATTACTCATGAATTCCAAAACCCTAGACATCCAAAAACCTAACCCTAAGAGATGAAACACCAAAAGTTATGTGGGCCCCTATGGGTAAGTTGGTACCTCAACTTCTATGGGTCGTATGTTTTGTGTACGGCCTTCGTTTTAGGTACGTGATAGCCCATTGGAAAGGTATTTTAGAGAACTACATATTACACCATCAAACTCTAACTCTGTCTACAGTTTGACTGTGGCAAGCCAAAAAAACTTTTTTTAGGGCCCTAAAATGGCCCTAGAAGTACAATAAGATGTGCTGACATGAAAACATACATAATAAGCCAGTTGGATTAGATGGGAGGCCACCAATATCCACCTGGAATATGTGTAGGGATTCAGACATCCACAAAAGTGTATAACCCATAGTTACAAATAAGTATAGAAGAACGTGTTGAACTAAATATTGTCAAGAGGAGTCAGTTGGAACAGGTGGATGGCCACCAATATCCACCTAGATCAAGACATTAAAAAATAAATTAAAAATATTTAAATCCAAATACATTGTAGCGATTAGATATTAACTCTTTTAGAATTGAAATTTACACTTTCTTTTAAATTGAAATTAAAACTTTCAAAATTGAAATTATTTAAAATTCACGCTTTTGAAACCAAAATTCACACTTTCAAAACCAATATTCACACTTTAGAAATCCAAATTTTCAATGTAGAATCATTTCTATTAACATTTTTGTAAATGAAATTGATGGTGTTTTGGCCTAGAATTTTACTTATTAGCCCAAAATTAAGTAAAACCCCATTTTTAAATCCATAATTATATGTAATTAATAATAAATAATGATTTCCATGTCATGGTTTATAAACACTATAAATTGCATTAGTTTTTAATTGAAAATTATGCACAATTTATTGATGGGTGAAGCCTTTAGTATTGGTCATTATACCACGAGAGAAACTAGTGAGGTGGTAGGAAAGGGGATTCATGTGAAAAATATCCCAAACCACCATGATGAATGATGTGGAGGAAATAACCATAATTTCTCTAACTTGCAGCTGAAGCAAATTAGTTAATGAGAGAGGATGGAATTTGAACAACCAACCACCCATAATGAATATAGGTATGGAGAAAGTACCACCTCATTTCCTGGATTGACTTAATTTATTTTGAATGCGCAAGTGTCTGCAAGAGAAGGAATGAGAGGATGCAAGAGAGGTTACCAGTTGGTATTGGAGGGAGTGGAGATTTTTGGTCTCATAAAAAAGGAACGACATGCAAATAAAAATGTGTGCTTGCGAGAGAAGCATCAAACTAATGCAGAGGAGGCAAGTTGTGTAGACATCAAGGAAAGGGAGAAGAGGAAGCTCCAGTATGAAGACCTGAGAAAAATAAGAACTAGGAAGCATGTCTAGGACATGAATGGTCATGGTGGAGCAGAGAATGCCCAAAATCCATACTGGATAAAAATAGGTTTGTGGGCTTGATGCTTTCTTGAAATAAAATGACACTGGAAGGGGAGGGTGTTGAGGTACATTGTAGTTGTGAAGGGACTCCATTGTGTAGAGGAAATCCAGCTAGAAAGGAATTTGATAGACCCTGTGGAGAACGTGAGCTCAGTGGGAAAGAATGGAAACTTTTTTCTATTTCTAGTGGAGTGGAGGAGAGTAACCTCCATGATCCATTCTTTGGTTGGTTGATTCAGTTTGAGAGTCCCATGATAGTATTATGGCCTAGCACGAGGTTGTCTTGCTGCCAAAATGACTGAGTAGCAGAGCCTATGGTTGGGTGGACAAGCACTCAGCCATAGTAATTTCATTGGTTGATTTCATCATAGAACATATAAGTGTTTCACATGTAATATCTCTTCAATATACGATAATGATTATGGAATGTATCTTATTTGTGTAATGGCTTAGACATGAATGAATGCCATCTTTTCTTGTCTATATTCATTTTTGTCTATTGCTTCTTGTGATGGATGATAACTGGAGAATATTTTCTTGGATCTATGGTTTATAGTTATATTGTCTATGTTGGATTTCCCTAGTTATTTAACCCATGAGGACATGCCTAAAGGGATATTTCTAATACAAATAATTAATCTTAGAAGAATAAGCTAGGGAAGATTTGGATTTACCCTGTAGGTTCAGATCTCCCATACAGGTCCTTAATCTCTATGAACACTGATCTTATTGAAAATGATGTCATGGGGAAGTGTTGGCTCTTACAAAGAGTCAATATTCTAGGTTTGTGCTTGGCCCTAAAAAATAGGCCTTTATATTCATAATTTAGAACCTATACCGAGAGAATTAAACCTAAGGGACTATTCAGATCCTTGTTCATTCCTGAGAGGTAAAGTTATCATTGGATCGACAGGGAAATAACCCAATAATGTAATATTCACTAGGAGTTTGGAACCAGAGGCATATCCCTTAGTAAACCAAGTGAGTTGATCCCTGGAGCACCAAGATATTTATGTTGTAAATATTGTGAAATCCCAATGTCATAGTATCTAATGGAACAAGGTTCTGTCATTGGAGCTCCATTGTTTAACGTTATTAGTTGAAATCCATGTGTAGGTCTGAAGAACCCATATCCATTGGATCTAAGGGTGGATAGATATCCACCATTGATCTCTATCGTGAGAGTTTAACCAGATCTGGGACCACCAGGGACTGTTTGCAAGGATATTCTAAGGAAGCTTGATATGTCGATGGGCCATATTTTCAGGGAAGGGTTCCTCCTTCCCTTCCCTTATCAATTTATTGAGTCAAGGTTTTGTCATGTGTCGAAGATGTCATAGTGATGTTGGGTGATGTAATAAAACCAAACTAAAGTAGACAAGTGTGAGCACTTGATTGGATGAGCCTTGTGTTTGGTGATGCTGTGTCGCATGTGTTGATGAATTCATCTATGTGAGACATTCTCCATCTTACAAACCTGTGAGATGTGGATCATTGCAGTTATGTGAGTCTTTCTCCATCTTACAAACCTGAGAGAAAGCCCCTAAGAAGGGTACACGGTTCCTACCTGAGATAGAGTTGGAACGTAGAGATGACCTCCTCCATTCAAAGAGTTGAGAAGAACTCTAGATGATTATCCAGTGTGAAAGGTGATTTGTTGAATTAGACGTGCATGTGGTTGAGCACAAGGTGAACGTGTGAAATCCCAAACTATTGGGTTCATCATCATCTGAATAGAAATGAAGATGATGTATTATCCTCCTTTGTGTAGCAGAGTTGACGAGAAAACTCCAAATGATTCTCATGTGTGAGGCAGTGGGAAAGAAGGTATGTAGAGTGGTCGTGCATGTGGACGAGCACAAGTGAATGTGTGAACATTTGGTTCTTCTATGTAATGCAGTGAGCCAAAGATATGGACATCCCTATGGATGTTCCCCTAGTGGATGATCACTAGTGGGTGTACAATATCCCTTGATATATTGTTCAAGAGTCAGACCTACCAGTAACCCTAATTGTAATGTAAAGGGTACAGGTTGGCCCTACCTTAATGAGTCTAGTAATTAATGTAAAAGATAATGAATCTGGTTAATATTAATTATATTATTATCTAAGTGAGGTCAGCCCTGTTGTTCCAATAGACACTTCTGTTCATAGGACTAGGTTAGTATAAGTAAAGGAAAACGTTTCATTGAGAAAATATATCTTTCATGTGAGTTTGGAAATTTCAGCAAGTACACTTCATTGGGAAAAGGTGTGCACCTCTCTTGGTCGCTAGAGTTATAGGGTTTGAGAACCCTCTTGTGTGATATGGTTTATCATGGTGGTTAAGGTATTTCTCTTGAGGAATATAGAAAAGGATTTGGTTGGGTTTTCTTCCCTTTTTGAGAAGGGTTTCCCAAGATATTTCTTGTGTTCTTGTGCATGGTGCTTCTTCTTGTGATCTTGGTTGCTACAACATTTATGGTTATGGTTAAATGATAAAATTGGAATGAAATTCATGATTAACCTATATTATTGAAAAATAAACATGGAATCATAGCATAGGTCTTGAAAGAACCCATTTCACAAACATCCACCAAATCTCAGCACACCTTTTGCAGAACTGTACAACCCTTCTAAGGTTTCCATTAAATTTTGTACGACCTTCATTTCAGTGGTGATTCAGCCCTCAATACTTGGATGTTGGGGACACTTTTTCTATATAAGAGTAAAAAATCTTCTAGCGCATATCCAGAAGATCTAAAAATGAAATTCCAAGAAATTTTGATTTTTGGCCCTAGGGTTTCTAGGGTGCCAAAATTTCCTGCAGAATATTAATTCTGGGTTTCTGAAGAAATGATCTCCTAAATCAGAAAGCATCTCTGTGACACTATCAAATTGATTTTTTGTATTCATAAGTCCAATATAATCCAAGTTTTATAATTCAACCTAATCATTAGGTTTTCAAAATCTAGTTGGTGATAATTTGAAGAAACCAATCAAATGAAGAACAGATCATTAGTAGAAGATAGGCTTGATGGAGTAGGCAACTTCTGCTCCTGGAAATCAAGGCTTCAAGTCACTCTTGAAGAATATTACTTGTTGGATGTGGTAACTAAAACCCTACCAGCCACAACTACAGATATGGAGAAGAAGATAAGAAAGGAAGAAGATGTCAAAGAAAGAAATATAATCATCTACTCAGTAAGATACCACCTCTTACCCAGGATTTCCAACCTAAAGAAATCCTATGATATGTATGAAGATTTAAAAGGAATGTTTGAAAGTGAAAACACCCTCAAAGATCTCACCTTAAAGATCCAACTTAAAAGTACGAAGATGAAGAAGGGTGACTCAGTTTCCATCTTCTGTATGAAGCTATAAGAGATTAAATAACAATCAGAGACCATCGGGGAAATCATGTCTGATAGAGAACTTGTCTTAACCACTCTCCAGAATCTTCCAAAATCATGGGAGCCTTTCCTTCAGAGTATCAGTGGAAGAGAAGCTCTACCAATATTTGATAGTCTATGGGCAGATTATACTTAAGAAGAAATTAGACATATAAATAGAGGAGTGGAAGATTCCTCAGAAGAAAATCATGCTCTTGCATTTCATACAAAGAAGCGAGAAAAATTCAATAGAAAATTCAGGAAAACATTTAAAGGTGAAAAGTCTTCATCAAACCTAGTTTATCAAAGAAGAGATGTTTCATAAATTCAGTGCTTCATATGTGACAATTATGGACACTATGCAAGAAACTATCCAACCAAGAATAAGGGAAGACAATATTCTTCCACCACTAACATTGATCCAGACCCATCTCAAAAGAATGAAGAGAAGAGAGAGGAGAAGTTCTTCCTCAAAAAAATAAAGATTGTTCGACAACACAGGTATTCCAACAGAGGATGAACACCTTCAGTAACCACTCACATAACCATATAAATGATCAACACATCGATGTTTTCACGTGGTAAAACCCCTATGGGGACACATCCATGGCCCCAGCCAATGCTACCACTTGGAGCAGTTTATTAATGCAAAATAAAAAGATTACAGAGAGATTTTACAAGAGAGTTTCTCACAATCGATCTTCGACAAATGACCCTCCATGCTCTTTAAATAGAGATCATGGACCAATGGGGTGTTAATCCATGGATCAATGGTCGTTAAAATCGATGAGAGTATGAAATTTCAGATCACTCTATGTCGGGAACATATTGTGACCATCAGATTTCCTAACTACAAATTCATACTAATGCATACTAAAGAAACACAGTAAGAAACACACTTTTACCTAATGACACATTAGACCAAGTAGATCTTAACTAACTCCTAAGTGTCTAAATATCCTAACATCCCTCCTTAAGAACAACTTGGGATGGGATTGAAGGATTTACAATGGTGACACAATAGGAGAAGGAAGGATGCATTAGAGCCTATCCCCCCTTAATGACAACTTCCCGAACTCCTAACATAGATCTAAGTTTGGAAAACTTTGCTTCTGTAAGAGACTTTGTGACAATGTTTGCAACTTCAATAACTTGATCATGAATGATATTTCTGATGAAGTGCATGTGTAGCTCGATGTGTTTTCTATGTTGATGTTGAACTGGGTCTTTAGCGAGATTGATGGCACTCTGATTGTCGCACCAAAGGTTGGTCGGATACTGTTGCTGGAATCCAAACTTTGAAACGATCTATCGAAGCCACAAGGCTTCCTGACTTTCATTTACCACTACTCGGTACTCTGCTTCTGCTGAAGAAAGTAAAATAACCTGTTGTTTATTACAGGCCCAGGTGACAGGTCTTGAACAAAGGCTGGAAACATAACCTGCAGTAGACTTCCAATCATCAAGGCCGTTGGCCAAATCTAAATCAGTGAAACCAACCAATAAAGGAGTCCCCCCTGAACTGTAATGTATATCGAACTGAATTGTACCACAGACATAGAGAAGTATCCTTTTAGCTTCTTTCCAATGGCTTTCACAGGGTGTTTGCATATATCGGGCAACAATACCAACATAAAAGGAAAGATCAGGACAAGTATGAGTCAAGTATAAGATGCTACCAATTAATTGATGGTATAGGGTGGCATCAACTTCGGGAGAAGTACAGGTGGCAGTGAGCTTGAATCCAGACTGGAAGGGAAAAGGGGTTGGTTTACAATCGTCCATGTGAAAGTGATGAAGAAGGTCACAAGCATACTTAGACTGGGAAAGAAAAATTCCTGCATTGGTTTGCAAAACTTGGAGGCCAAGGAAATAGTGAAAAAATCCTAAGTCTATCATTTCAAATTTCTTCTTAAGGCTAGTTTTCACATTGTTTAAAATTTTTGAGTCGCTACTAGTAAGGATAAGGTCATCAAAATAAATGATAAGGATTATGAGATGGATTCCTACTTTCTTGGTATAGACATTGGGATCAGAATGGCATCTAGGGAATCCAGTGGCAATAAGAAAGTTGTTCATTTTGTCATACCAAGATCGGGGAGCTTACTTGAGACCATAAAAAGATTTCTTAAGGTGCCAAACGAGACGAGTCATTATGGACATAGCCAGGAGGTTGTTCCGTGTATATTTCTTCTTTAAAATCTTCGTGCAAGAAATCAGATTCAACATCCATCTGATGGACTTCCCATTTATGTGAGGTAGCAAGGGCAAAAACAAGTCGGATGGAATTCATTTTGGCTACAGGGGAAAAGGTTTCATTATAGTCAATTCCTTCAAATTGGGAAAATCCTTTGGCAACTAACTAAACCATGTGTCCTTCAACACTTCCATATGATGCATACTTAGTTCTATAGACCCATTTACATCGGACAATTTTTATTCCTTTTGGAAGAGGTACAAGATCCCAAGTATCATTTTCCATTAAAGAATGATACTCTTCATTCATTGTTGTATCCCAATCTGGATAACCTGAAGCTTCTACAAATGTCTTTGGATCATGATTTTCTAAAACTTGATCCAAAAGAGAAGAGGCTCACTGGAACTCTAAATGTGTCCGACGCTGATCTAAAGGATCACCGACAAGATCACCAGCTGCTTCTCATGTTGAACGAACCCATCTAGGAAGCGGTGGAGTTGGTGCTGGTTCAGGTTCAAAGGACTCATTTGGAGGAATGTGAGCAGGCAGACATGGATTTTCATCCTCACTGTCATCATCTGCAGAAGAAACCAGAACAAAATAAGGCACAAATGTCGAATATGGCTCGCGGGCCGCAGAAGGCACAAATGTCGAATTAGGTTCGCAGGCCAAAGAAGGCACAAACTTCGAATTAGGCTCGCAGGCCAAGAGATTTTCATCAAATTTAACACATATTCTAATAATAATTTCATTACAATATGTTTGAAGAAGTCTATAACCTTTGACATCTTCATAATAACCAACAAATATACACTTCTCACTTTTAGGCTGCAATGCTTTCCTTTTCTCATCAGGAATGTGAGCCCATGCTATATTTCCAAATACACAGAAGTGAATTACATATGGTTTAATTTTAGTCCAATCCTTTTCCGGTGTTATATTTTTAAGAGCCTTTGTGGGAGTGTTATTTACTATCTAATTTGCACAGTTGATGGCTTCTGCCCAATACTTTAGACTTAATCCTATAGATTAGATCAT